>VDFB02000003.1:151797714-151895218 GCA_007258455.2 Sequoia sempervirens
GTTTTGTCCCGCTCCAGCCCCACGTCTTCTTTTTCTCGTGTCGGTTCTGGCTCCGCCTCCGCGGTCTTTTCTTTGGCGGGGGCGGGATAGTTTTCGGCCCCGGTCCCTTTTGTTCCTTTTGTTCCCCATCTCTTTCCTGGTCCCGGCTCCGGCCCTATTTGGTTCCTGTCTCGTTTGCCTTTTTTTTTCATTGACCTGTCCGCCCAGTTTATTCTAACTTAAGTGGTTCCCCTGAGCCCCATTTTTCCATTCGTTACCGACCCATAGCTACTGTTTTTACCGGCCCCGCTTCTTCTTCGCTGTGACTTTCAGCTTTCGGTGTAACCTCTCGGCGACTCTTATCTATCCCTCGAGGTTCTCTTTCTTTTCGGCCTGGGTTGGTTGTGTCGGGGAGATGTCTCCCCGACTCCTTTGTGTCTCACCGATGGGCTTTCCTTTCGGCGTGACGGTTCCCGTTCGGGGTGAGGTCCTCCTGACTCCCCTTGGTTTCCCAGAGTTCCTTTTTGCTGCCCTCCGTTGTGCCTTCGACATGACTCTTTCGGTTCGAGGTGACATCTTGGCGACTCCATGTTCTCTCCTCGAAGTCTTCGTCGGCCTATGTTCTTTGTGTCGGGGAGATGACTCCCCGACCCCCACTTGTCTTCCCAACTGTGGTGGCCCCCTTTGCTCTTCGGTGTGACTTCCCTTCGGCAGGACTTGGAACTCTCAATATATCTCTTGGCGAATCTGTTATGTCTTGCCGACGGTGTCTTGTGGTTTGCTTTCAGCGTGGGTGGCACCTTTCGTTGAGATGTCTCGGCGATGTCATCTTGCTAGCCGACCGGTGATGGAAGACTTGATGCTTCGGGGAGACTTGTGTTTCGGTGTATGTCATAGCGAAGGGGTCGTGTCTTGCCGACGGTGATTCAATGTGTGGCTTTTGGTGAAGGTCTTATCTTCTCTCAGTGAACAAGTTTCTAAGGGTCTTCTCGGTATAATAGTGAAGTGTCTACATGACTTCTCACCGATGATTGTGTGCTACAGCGACATACATTTGGCAAGTGATTTCATCGGTGAAATAAGTTATAGGACACAACGACTTAAGTGGTGTATAAAGATCTCTTTGGTATGAGCTTGGGTCTTCGGCGAGTGACCTTCGGTCTCGCCAATGCAACATAAAGTGGTCTTTGTCGGCATGAGTTTTGAATTGTCTTGGTGACACTGCATGAAGGAAATATCTTTCAGTAACACACTGTGACTTCGCTGTGATGTCTGGCTGACTTGGCCATCTCTCCCCGACTCTATGGTGTTTTCAGTGTCACATGTAGATTTTGCTGTATGGTCTCGCCGACATTGTGATCTCCTGCTGACTTTGACAGGTCTTTGGTGCAGCATGTTTCCTTCAGCCAGATGTTTCCCCGAGTTCCTTCTGTCTGGCCGATATGCTTGGCTCTTCGTTGTAGCTGTTTCTCTTCACCTTGAGGTCTTCCCGACACTACTATCTCTTGCCGATATGAGCCTCTCCACACGGTGTGTTAAAGCCCGAGCTACTAATGGAACATCAATGCGCACATGTAGATGATGAACGGTGATGTTTTAATTTGAGCGATAAAGGTGCCCGATGTTTGTCTGAGGACCAGTATGCAGTGCAATCTAGTGGAGGACTTGTCTCAACGGTCCGATGAAGATTTGAAGGCGATCGCCTGATCTCTGATGATCAACGGTCGAGTTTCATACTAGACCACTGTTAGGGTTTCTGTGTTCGCGCCAGAAGCCTGGTGCATTCATGGCGCCAAAGAGTTGGTCGCTGGCTCCACCGAACCAGCATTCATGGCGACGCGGCTCTGGTACAAGGACGGCATGGCTCGAGTATGGACCTGCGGATTTGACATCGATTTCCTGGCTTCTTTCGTGCGGGAGTGTCTTTCCTGCAGCAACCCGACCAATGACATTTATGAGGCCAGAGAAGTAGTTGAAGAACATGGCGATTAGGGTTTGACATGGCGCTGATGTGGCTCTGAGCTGGATGGTGTTTCTGGAGCTGTTTAAAAGGAACTTCTGAATCATTTGTAAGGGTCTGGGGGCTAGAAGTTAGAACAAAAATCTGAAGAGAAGAGCACTAAGTCACAGAGTCAGGTTTTTACCAGATTTTGAGGTTTAGGGTTACAGTCTGTAAATTGTGAGGTCTTGGACACATGTATGAATCTAAATGTATAGATTGAGATCTTTAAGTCTCTCCTTTGTATTGTGCGTATGGATTGTTAATGAAAGTTGATCAAGGATCACTTATTTAATCATTTTAATGTAACGTTTTACTGTTTGTTCTGGTTGTTGCTCTTATTCAAGGAATAAGATAAATGATTTAATCATATCAGAGATTCATATGTATGATAGGAGGATTTGATAAGTAGTCTTATAGATCTGATCACTAGTTGTGAGACTAATAAGGTTAATCTTGCAAAGACCTTAATGTCCAGAGTAATGGTTCCTTCTATTTGTAGATTATTGTGACTCCTAGCCCAATGGATATGGCACTAATCTAATATATGCTATTTGTCTTTAGGGTTATAGTCTTCTTGCTCAAGATCAATCATTTTATTTAATCAATCTTGTTTGATGTCTTGCCCTACCTCTTGGGTGCTGCAAGTATTGTGTTACTGGGAATCTAGCCATATTTGAGGTTCTCAATACTTGGCATTAGGAGTCATCTGCTATAAAAATCAATTTCTAGTCTTATTTGAGGCATTGTGTGGGTATACCCGCCCTGGTTCTGTAGAGCCTAAAGTGCAGAAGATCTTAGTATTTGACTGAATCTTGTCAGTTGGTCCAGGTCCTTCGAGCTGCCCTTGACTGGAGATGGCTACTCCATAGGTAGAATAGGAGACCAACCTGGTTGCTCATTAAAAACAACCAACAAGATGGCGACTCCATTGGGGATTGACTAGAATCTTGCCTTATCAAAGAGTCATATCAATTGACATGTTGGTTAGGTTCAAAGTCTGAAGAATCTCAGGCTTGGAGAAAAGCTTTGTTGCAGTGAACCTAAAAGCTACAAGATCTATGGTGCTCTGTCGGATGGAACTCAGAGAAAGATTTACATGTAAGTGAGCTTCATATCATTTGAAGTTTTGTCCTCTACAAAGAGGTGGTGACTCTTTCAAGGTAAACCCATTGAAGATTCAAAGAATAGTTCCATGACTGCAACGTTTCCAGGTATTCTTCATGCTTTTTGAAAAAAAAAAAAAAAAACTTTATTCCCCTTTATTTGGTGAGATCAAGCACTAGCATCAAGGGAGGTTTGATTATTGCAACTAGATAGTTGTAGAGGGATAGGTTTCATTTGCAAAATGCATTGTTGTCCTGTTTCTCCCTCTACAAGCTTTGATACCATGCTTAAGGCACAGTCTTGTCCTCATAAGAGAGAGTATGATAAGGAAAGATACATCCCTTTGGATTTTGATAATGGAACATTTTGCTGTGCTATCATAATGGATGCAGGCTGAGGCGTAGCCGTTGGCCTAAGCTGCAATGGAACATTATTAGCCTTGACTGGAGCTTCTTTCCCCTTCACCGAAGGGTTTGAAACACTCTTCGTTGGTTCAGAGGCCTTGGAAGCCGGCCCAAAACCACTGGACTTATTTTTTTGGTTTGTAACCGTAGTCCATTTTTCATCAATTTTGGCAGTAGAATTATCCACCTAATGAGGCTTTTCATATTCTTGTGGCAGAGAAGGTGTATGAGGCACTGCCAAAGGGCAGTCCTTGATCTTGTGGTCTGCAGACTAACACCTATAACATGTGTTGGGCAGATTAAAAAATGTGACCTTTTGGGTATGTCGAAGAGCTCCAATTTGAATGTCAATGGAGTCTTTGAAATCTTTGGAAAGGTCCACTTCAACATAGATTCATTTTTGGAGTCAGGGCTAAAAAAACCTATCTGGCTCAATACATATGACCCTCCCCAGAGAGGACACAATATGATTCAGAAAAGGCACACAAGGCAAAGGTAAATCAGGAAACTCAATGTAGACCGGGACCCACAACTTGGTGTCATCCGAGACAACGAAGTCTCAAGTCCACACCTGGAAAACCAACAAAAAATATCCTACATACCAGGGACCATGGGCTAGGATAGCTTGGACATGATTGACCTATGCAAAGTGGAACAAGAAAAAACCCTTGGTTAAATTTTGGACCATATCAAGGTAGACCCCATGAGGGACCCAAACCTTGTTGACCCATTCCTTAAGCACACTTTCCGAGGGATTCCTCCTAACAAAATACCCAACAAGGGTGTGTTGTTCAAGCCATTGACAAGCAGAATCAAAATTCGGTAAAGGAAAAACCACATCAGCTGGGGGGTTAGAACACTTACCTCGTGAAATATTTTCAAAACAAATTTTTGTGGTCATTTGTTCGGAGGAGGAGCCATTGAGCAGATCCATCAAACCGCCGACACTAGCATGAACTATTGGGTTAGAGCCGGTTGAAGGCATATTAAAAAAAACAACCACATTGTGATCGTACACACAAGAAAAGAGGAAATTCTTGCACAGTAAGCGCAGTATGATGCCAGACACTGCAAACACAAGCAAACCCTAGCAGAGCTCATACACCCTCCACGAACCCTAGACGAATATTTCATAGTCATGTATTTTATGCACAATAAATTTCAAATTCATAGTTGTGGATATTACTTCTATAGTCATGAAAGTGACCAAAAATGAAAAATAGCCCATGTTACATATTCTAATATGTTTGTCTAATTAATCTCAAATTTTTTTCATTCTAACAAATCACATTTAAAAATCTATTATGCATTGAATCTCCAACTAAATGTTACTATTTTGTTCATATAATTTCTTGTCATATATTTCAATATATTATTCCAAACAATCATATATTACTTTTAAACTTAAAATAATTATCTAAATATTATTGTTTAATTATTTTAGTAGATATATTATTTATTGATTTACACAAACATATACCTTTATTTAATAGTCTTCAAGCATAGACAACAAATTCTTTACTTTTACAGGTGTCATAATTCAATAGAAAAATAAATCTTGATAAACATTTTTAAAAATGTTTCTAAATTTAATAGAAATAAATTTACACTTGACTCTATATTTAAAATTATAATAAAGACAAATAAAAAATAAGACTCATATTAGTAAATCATGAAAAATAATAATATAATTTACTTCAAATTCATTTTAAATTGAGTTTGAATCTCTTGTTAAATCTTACCATTTTATTCATATAATTTTTTGACATATATTTCAATATATTATTCCAAACAATCATATATTACTTTTAAACTTAAAATAATTATCTAAATATTATTGTTAATTATTTTATTACAAAAATATATACCTTTATTTAATAGTTTTCAAGCACAAATAATAAGTTATTTATTTTATGAAGTGTCATAATTCAAAAGAAAAACAAATCTCGATAAATATTTTTTTAAAAAAATCTAAATTTAATAGAAATAAATTACACTTGACTCTATATTTAAAATTATAATTAAAACAAATAAAAAATAAGACCCATATAAATAAACCATACAAAATAATAATATAATTTACTATAAATTCATTTTAAATTGAGTTTGAATATGTCTATATTATAGAATCAATTCCAATAAAATTTTAAATTCAATTTCAATCAAATTTAAATCTAAGGGGCGGAGTGCCTAGCTTGATTAGCTAAAGTATCCTATTGTAGGTGAGAGGTCACGAGGTCTACCCTCCATCCCTATAGTACTAAAAGGCGTGTTGCACCAACATCACTAAACACGTGAAAAAAGACTAGATAATTCCTATAGTCTAAAAAAATAAAATTAAATCTATCTATAACATAAATGAAACACGAAAAGACAAAATAAAACCCATATAAAATTTTATGCATTTCATAATCAAATGAACTATATATATGCATATTTGGAGAGAAGCAGAGCCTTAAAAGCAAGACACATATATTAACTATAGTCCCAAAAAAAACATCAAATCAAGTGGGGTTGCAAAATAAAGTCCTCATTTTATTAATTGATATGGGGACTACTTGAATTAATGCATGCAATATGATGATGTGTTGCCCAAATTAGTAACATTGTGTTCACTTAGCCACCAACTTCTAGTTGAAAAGAGTGAGTTGATTTGCACCAAACATTTTGTTTCTCCCAAGTTAAATCAACCTTTTAAATAAATTAATAATAAGAAATCATTTATTTTCTCTTTGTGTGTTCGTGTGAACAATCTAGAAATCATTTCTAAATAAAAAAATAATTTATGTTTGCTTTTATGATCCTCTTGATTTTCTATTCACCGCCATTATCTTTAATGTAAGTAGATTATTTTGTTTCTATGTGAGAAAGTTTGGTATAAAATTCCATTATTGGGGCTTGTCATTTTCACTCCATTTGTTTATATTTATCTAATTATTTTAATTAGGCAAAAAGGCATTACACATTTGAGTATTTGTCTTGTATCCACTTCTTTATAATTATATAGCATTTCAAAGTTGATGGAATAATTCTTCTTTTCTAATATAAAAGTGAAATGGAATGAGTGGATTTCAGTCTGTAAAAGATGTAACCAGCTTAATCTTGGTCCTTGAAAAGAAGCATATAAATAAATAAATAAATATTAGAAAGCTTGGTCCTTGAAAAAGAAGCATATATATAATAAATAAATATTAAAAGGCTTAGTGGAATTGGTAAAGGTCAAATTAGGTGATTGCTACATCTTTTCTCAATACCTAATTGATCTCCACTAAAATTCCATTAAGATATTTATCATTCCCTAAGATAAAATCATTAGGTTGGAAGTTTCATGATAAGTGTATACTTCTATTTTTTTTTTTTTTTATCGAATTATGTCATTTTGTGCGGTATATTTGATGCATGAATTTAATATGATTTGATTTGATTTGATTTTGTGCGATATATTTGGGGTCTAGTTTCGACTCTTTCTCAAAAAGTCTATATGTAATCTCAATATTTTTTTGTTGTAAGCTATGCTAGCTTTTGTGTTTCTAGCATGATTTTAGATTAGACTGTATTTATGATTATATTTTTTACATTAGATTATAGATGTCATTTCATTTTCATTTTTAGTTTCAAAATTTTATTTTTCTATTTTATAGGGGTAAATAGTTCTTAGATATGATCATTATCTATTAACATGTATGCCAAAAGTTCACATTGTTTGTCTATGGTTGTATATCTAAAAGCATCATCATCTTTTGACACTTTTACATAATCATAAAAAGTTAATAAAATAATAAAAGTTCACACAAGAACATCTCCTCTCATAAGATTCATTCTTAAATAAGCATCAAATGTCAACAATGGAGAAATTGACATTAATTGTCACATTTGCAATGTCACCTATCAAATCTTGTATTAGACACATCGATCATCTCATTAACGTATATTTCCACCTCTTATGTATTTTTAATTATTGTTAATCAATCTAGGGGTTTGACTTAGAGTTAAAGAAGTTTCATACTTCAAAATTCTCAAAAATGACTCCTAATGATATTCATTAGTAATACATTATTTTCTATTGTAGATAACACTCAAACAAACATCTTTTGTAGGTGTTAAAGATTAGTTTCTCTAGTGGATAAAATCATGTCACATAGGATGAAATTTGACTAGCTGGGCCAAATCATTGGTAAAATCCTATCTCAAGCACTCAAAATATCAATTCTTAGTTGTCTTGGGTCCCTAATAATAGATTCAATATTATTTTTTGGTTTTCTATTTTTTACACATCTCAATATCCAAATTCAACATTAATACACTTTCTAAGTAAGCTCTAATCCCTTATTTTAATTTATTTGTGTTAGTATCCCATATCTAAGATAATTAGTTATTCTAGGGTCTAATTACATTGATTGGTTTATCATCTCAACAGACTTACTAAATTACTATATGGTGCATTTTTTACTTACATTTTGATAAACTTCTAATATCTACTCATATTCTTAAAGATTAATTGTTAAAAAGTAATATTATTAGGGTTCAAAATATTATAATAGTTTATGATCTTATTTTATTTATACTTTATAAAAATGATTAAGTCCTAGAAAATAAATAAATTAGAACTTGAGATAATTTTATGAAAAGGTATGGTAACTATTCTTTTAGACATTTAACCATCCTTTGTTTCTATTTTTAAGGGAGAATTTATTTCCACTATGTGTAGAGTAGATTCAAAAATTTAGAAATCTGCACATAAGGCAGTGGAAGTTTAGAGAAGTGGTTCTTAGGTTTGGTCTATAATTTTATAGGCCATTTTTTGTAACGGTTCTTCATTATAAAAGATGTTATTTGTGGGGTTTTTACCAATAATTGTTTTACCCACGTAAAACATCATGTGCATTATTTATTCTTTATTCTTTTCTATGTTTTTATTAGTTGTAGGATTTAAATTATTTTAATTATTATTATAAGTTTAAAACTTTATAAAATCCTTTCATTAATTATCTAATATTTCTAAGTTTTAGATTTTCCCCCTTATTTTCTCATATTTTTTAGATTTGATTTCTCTTTCTATAGTACATTATCTAGGCTTTATCACTTGATTGCTTGTAGATCTCTCTTTGTGTGTTTTTTGTTGTTAAATCGTAGATATGAATTAACATAAACCTTTATCTTTGGTCTTCATTCATGCATGTACAAGAATTTAAATGTGTTGTTATGAACTTTAATTTGATACTTTGATCCCTTATGAATCCACGCCTTTCTACCACAAGGATTGGAAGTATTATTTTATTGTACATATTACATATCATCATTCATGGAACTTTTCATGTTTTTTCCTTTTATTTAAGATATATTCATTCAATTTTGAATGAAATTCATGGTGATTATATTCTTCCTATAACTATCCTCTATGCCACTTTTATCTTCTATTTGGTATTAGTCCTTTTTTATTTTATTCTTTGACATCTAATATAGTGTGCATGACTTTCAACATGTTATCAAACTAATCTAATTTCCTTCCCATGTTGATATCTCCTAGTCTACCTCTACCAACTCTTCTTCCAGAAAACATGTTGCTTGACTTTTATTTTGGTTTTGTCATGCCCTAAATTTGTACATAGGGAAAATATACAACCATCAATTTTTTTAAACAATAACGTATAAATAATATTAATTTTCAACCATGCATGAACATGGTAATGTATTATATGCTTCAGGTGATGTTGCTCATGCAACACCACCATCAACATATCACTTGAGAGTGGGGTGTGGGAAAAAACAAGGTCGGGTATGCAAATTTCATCACACACACCCTTAATCGAAGAACAAATCAGCTCTAGGAACTAGGTTACATAGGGTTCCACAAATACCATTCAAAGGATTAGAAACTAGGATTCCACTTGATTTATAAATAAATACATCAACACCACCTTGAGTAAAACTATAATATGATTTTTTTGCCATCCCAACATACCAATGAACTAACACACTTCAAGTCCTTTATTAACTATTGAGGGATTTAGAATAATCACGTACTATTTCTCTTAGGTTGATGTTAGGGCTTTTGTCTAGGATATTAATGACACCATTAACGATATTCCACCAATTGGTAAAATCACTCTTCATGCTTATATTTGAGAATTCATTAGTTCACCCTGATGTTAATCCTCATATCAAAGTTAAGGTTATTATAATAATTATACATAATGAGATGGAACTTAGTTCACCTTAACATTATGATAATTATTGTTAATCCTATTAGTGTAACATTTAAATTTTTCCATAGGATAATGATATTTCTATAGGGATTAGGTCTCGAGTCAGTATCAAAACAGTTAGTACTACTATTAATGTCACCTGTAATGTTACTATTCACTTATTAATACTAATACTACCTATTTAGTATTAATATTAATATTCCCACAAACCCTATCATTACACTTTGTGATAATTATATTTCTTACTAAAAACAATAAAATATATCCCTTCTAATACTAATATTATTACTGTAATTAACCTTATGGTTTAATTTTTTATAAGCATCCCCATTAATATTAATGTCGATGTTATTCCTAATATTAATGAACAATACTATCATTTACTATAATTAATTATATCATTAATACTATGGTCCCTTCTTATTAATTAGTATTAAAATAATATTATTTATTATTATTACCATAATTATTAATTCCAATATTACTTCTAATATCATTAATATTATTATTCATTAATATAAATGATAATGTTAATATTATTTTTCTCTCTGTATTAATATTAATCTCACACTTACTATCACCATAACTAATATTAATATTAATATTAATCTTATAGTTATTTTTATCATTAATAGCATTGTCATTGACAATAGCTTTGATAGTAGTATTAATAATATAATTACTACCATTATAATATGTGTATGTGTAACATGATACTATGATGCTATTCTTTTAATTATTTCAATAACGTTTGGGTGAGAACCACCATAGAGATCACTGGAGTTTATCATTTGCGATAATTATTTTTAAAACACCATCCTATTGTTGAAAGATTGAGGAGATTGTCATTGATGATGTAGTCTGCAACATGAGCATGGTATGTACATAATGCATGATCGAGTGTTGTCATTTAAGTCAACATTTTTTTGGATCATCCTAGCATGATTTAGAAGTGTTGTTGAAGACATTTGTATAGGATAAGTTTATCTAGAAAGTATAGCTACACATAAATTTTCCTAAGTATTAAACCTGCTAGTACAATGGTTCAGTGTGTTATTTTTTGGGTTTGCACTCCTCTGCAAATAGAGATATCACTCTATGATTCTAACTGTAACTTGGTGAACATCAGATGCATCTAAATCCAATATTTTTTGTTGTTTGGTGAAGTATCTTGGAAGATATGAATGAGAGTGTTCTGTTTGGCTTATCATAGTCTTTCCTATATAGTATGTCAGTGTGGGAGATTTCACACTCCTCTGTGGAGGAATATTTTGTGTTGCAGTGTTGAAGATAAGCTGCAAGATGTCAATTGAGTAGGAATTCTTGATGGAATCATGTTTTAAGTTCCACACATTACAAATTGAGTGTACAAACGAAGGTTTTTGTGTTTATGTCTTATTTAGGACCAACATAATACATTTTAATTTTTGTGAAGGATGAATAAGTAATTTTATCTTATGTAGGATCTAATATAGGTCCATCCTGACCTATCTTGAGGATATTTGAATTTTGAATTAAGGCGTGAAGGTTAGATAAAATATATTGAGGATGACAAGTTCAATTTTGTGTGTTACATCCAATTAGGCCGACCTAATTGATGTTACACTTGACATATATATATATATATATATTCAGTGTTTTATAATAATGGGAAAATGAGGAGTGATAGATGACATGTATGGTGTACCACCTATATGTGTGAATTGTGCAAATTCAAAGCAGAGCAAAGCATTGATCTAGTATAGTGCAAAGATTGAATTTTTACTTCATTGGAACTGCAATCCAACATGTTGTAGATACATTTGTAATATTTTAAATAGGTTGTAAGACACCCCTTCTATCTTCTATCTTATTCTTTGTGTGTAGTGATTCCACCTGCAGTGAGCATTTCAGTAATATATTATATTTGGATATAATATCTTGTGAGCTAACCCTCAACATGGTTTTTCCCATTTTGGGTTTTCCATGCAAAAATCCTAGTGTTCATGTGTTATGTGATGTTTCATGATTTCATTTATTATTGCAATTGAATATGTTTTGGTAATTGGATGGATAATGTTTGAATGGTTTAATAGAATACCGATTCACCCCCCTCTCAATATTTTGGGTGTTCAACAATTGGTATCAAAGCTTGGATCCAGGTGGAAGGAGCTTGACCTCTTTGGGAAGATATTGGAGTTTGAACACATGGCTAATAGAAAGTTTCCTATTCCTTTAGAAGAGATTCCTTCTATTGAATACATTGGGGAAGATTTCATGCTTGACAAAGATGGAGAACTCAAAATTTCTCTTGAAGATCTTGACAAAGTTGAAGGTGAAAATAGAGATTTGAAGGAAAATCTTAAAGAAGAAAATGAATGCATTAGAAAATTGAAAGATCAAATCAAGAAGTTCAGAGAAAGGCATAAGTATGTCAATAAATAATTGAAGCAATCAAATAAACACATCACTAGGATAAACGTGCAAGTTGAAGAAAAGAAAAGAGTTAAGGAATATCTAAATGAAATGGTGAAAGAAAATTCTAATGAATGCATGAGGCTTGAACAAGAAGTGGTAAATCTGTGATCAAGTCTGGAGAAACAAAGAAGTCATGAAGATAAATTCAAGACAAGTTCTACAATGCTTGATGAGTTGATTGTAGGTCAGAAAGCATCTAAAGACAAAGGTGGTTTGGGAATTGAAAAAGGTGAAAGCTTAAAAATAGATCAGACATCTAATGCAAAGAAGATCAATGAACCAAAGAAGACTAAAGACAAGAAGAAATGTGGCAAGATATAGAATCAAAGAAATGATACCATAATACCTTAAGTTAAACAACCAAATGCTCAAAGGTACCCATCTTTCAATGGCTATGTTTCTCTTGAAATAAATTTGGACATAGAGCAATGGGATGTAAAAGCAGAATGAACCAAAATGTTATATATTTCCCTCGTCAATGCTTTACATGCAAAATATTTGGACATAGAGAAATGGGATGTAGAAGCCGAATGAACCATAATGCTATATATTTCCCTTGTCAATGCTTTACATGCAAAAGATTTGGACATAGGGCAAATGAATGTAGAAGTCAAATGATGAATGGATATAATAATGGTAGAATGATTCAATCCTTCAATGGTTATTGTTATACATGCAATGGATTTGGACACAAAGATAATCAATGCAGATCTAGAATGAATGGAAGGAATAATGCTCAAAGAAATTCCATATGCAACAATTGCAGTATACTTGGACATATTGCTAAATTTTGCATAAGCATAAATACAAGGAAGGATAATCCAGTAAGGAAGAATGAACCAGTCAAAAAGGTTGATCTGGTTGAAGTAAAGAAGGAAATGGAAAAGATTTGGAGAAATAAAGAGGATACTGAGAACAAGG
Organism: Sequoia sempervirens; assembly: GCA_007258455.2. Taxonomy (NCBI): domain Eukaryota; kingdom Viridiplantae; phylum Streptophyta; class Pinopsida; order Cupressales; family Cupressaceae; genus Sequoia; species Sequoia sempervirens. The sequence continues at coordinate 151,810,788 of VDFB02000003.1, forward strand.
GATAATCTGTACCACCCTTCGGTGTAGATGTTTCCTTCAAAAACTAAGCCTAGAGCTATGGCTTAGGGGGAGCTTTAATGAAAATCTTATGTCCCCCACCAAAAAAGAGGTGTTGAAGCCACAACACAAAGATATGCCATGAATAATGAAATTATTGATTCATTGGAGAAGATTGTGGAAGGAAATATGCTAATGCGGAGATTTACAAAGCTTGAGAAGGTGACTGTGCATACAGTTTTTAGGGTTACTAGCTTTATGAAATGAAGCATTTATTGTAGAATTAGGTCAAATCGAAGAGTTACAAGAAAATTTGCTAAGGAAAATTCATTTTATCAAAATCATTTGAAAGAGAATGAGTAGCGAGAAGTGAATTTGAAGAGTTTAAGGAGATTCAGTGTTGCAAAGCATCAAAACCCTAGTTCGTCAAGCAAAACGAAAAGGTATTTAGCAATTCTTGCATACCTTAGTCTCTAGAATTGTTGTTTGAAAGTAGTTTGAATATATTTTACAATGAAAACACTGAGGGTTGTAGATTTTTCTTAGAAACTACAACCTTTCAAAAGATATCTCACCAAATCTATAGAAGATGACCCTCTAGGCGTATTCTCGCATATACCTTATGGGGTTTTACCAACCGAGGATATTAGGGCATATATTCATGGTAGCATGGATGAACATTCACCCATTAAGCTTGCAGAATTATGGGAACATGAGTTAATTGGAGAGGATCTCACTGTGAAGCCAAAGTACAAAGCCCTAGTGAAAAATAAATTAGATGTGTGGCAAAGAATTCCCAATTTCTTCTATGACAATAAATGGATTAGGATGGAATTGAGCAAAATTCACGACCGGTTTTTGTGGACTGATGTACCTTACATGATTACAAGGGAAGTAATAAGAGAGATAACCAATTTATGGTCTAACAAACTGGTTCCAATCTTAAAATCCACCAAGAACAAAGAGGTGATGGAGAAAACAGGTGCTACGTTTGATCAAAGAGCCCTCACTGTGAATCCTATCAAAAGTCCTATTGTTAGGTATGTAGCTCTTCTCATCAGATACAAAATCTATTACACCAATAGAGATAATTCAGTGTCTACCACCACAATCAATTAGGCACATGAAATGGTTGAGAATGGTGTTGATTATGACTTGTGTTAGTTTCTTAGGAAGCAATTGATGGAGAATCTGAAGGAGATTGAGAAGAAGAAATATGTGTTCCAGTATGGCACATTGGTAATGTGTTTACTCTTCTACTTCTTAAGGGAAGTTCCTATGATTGGAAAGGTTAACTAGTCAAGTACAAGGCCTGTTACACACCAAATAGTAGATTATATGAGTAGCCTTGGAGATGTCAATGCCCAGGATGATGTACTAACTGCCTTCTTTGTAGTATTCCAAAGAAGAATGAATGAGAGAGGATTCCAATAAGTGTTGTGGAAAGATATAAAAATGATATCACTTTCCTAGTTTCCACAAATTTTTGCATGATGGAAGTAGTAGAATTGAGGATTATGTGGGTTCTAGAACTAGGCTATGAGTTGACAAAGGTAGAACTTGTTGGCTATGCAGAGGTACTACTGAATAGTATTAAGGATAAAAATAAGAAAAAATATGAGACATATGAAGAAAAATTAGTGGAAGTTCACCTGGAATTTAAGAAACCAATTATGAGAAAGAATGTTGACAAGATGGTTGGCATATATGCACAAGAAAGTGGTATTTCAAAAGAAAGGGTTGGGTATTCCAGAGAAAGAGCTAGAGCTAACATGAGTGTAGCAGAAGCCTCTGGTAGCTCAAGGAGATCAAGAAGATCAGCTACCACAAATATTCCCATTGGTGGTGAAAAGAGGAAATCCATAGTTAGTCCTCTGGTAAGGGAGAAATCCCCTCTGGTAGTTCATTCCACTAGGGAAGAAGCAAAGAAGACTTCCACCTCAGTACCCCCTGCTCCTACAAGAAGAAAAGTGAAGCAAAAAGCTTCAAGAGAAAAGGAAAATGGCATCAATGTTGCTAAAGAGAAAGAAGAATTAGAAGAAGAAGGACCACAGTTGGTCCGAAGAGGTAAAAAAGATGCTTCAAATGATAAATCAAGCACAAAAAGGAAGAGAATTGACATAGTGGATACAAAAAGTGAGGAGGAAGTTGAGAAAGAGAGCAAGATTCAAAATTCAGAAGAGGGAAACGAAGAAGGAATCCAAGAAGGCTTCTTCAGAGAAGTAGAAAGGAACAAATCAAAAGAAGAAGTCTCCAAAAAAGGTAAAGAAACAAGAACAACTTGAAACACCTCACTCCCCTATGAAGCTTGAAGCACTATTCAATAGTATAATGCAAAATGAAATGTTAAAGGAAATTGAAGAAATGTATAAGGAAGTAGATGAGGTAGACAAGGCTACCATAATTGAAGCCATTGTCAAATACATTTTTGTGTTTGAGGTAGATACACAAAATATTTGGAAGGATATACCAGATGATGTTTGGTTTGTTTTGTTAAAAAGAAGAGAAGAATCCATTATGGAGCATGAAAGGCTAAAGGATGAAGCCTTAGAAAGAGTTGGTGCTCCATTGACTAAAGTGGACTGAGTCACATTGGCTACCATCTACAATAAGGAATTGAGGAATAAATAGAAAGTAAAGATTCTTAAGGGAAAGGATCAAAATGATCATGATATGATTCAAAAAGAATGCAATGACAAGGCTGAGGAACTTATACAAAAGTTGGGTCTACTCCTGGTAATTGAAGAAGTCTTAAATGATTATTTTAGTGCTCCATAATCAAATGTGGAAGGAGATTTGTGCACAAATTATTCTCAACATGAGCATCAGATCAATATTGGAGTTACTGATGTAGAGGAATACATAGAAAATGCTACTCCAGATACATAAGAACCAGTACAAGGAAAAGTTGAAGTTGAAAAGGTCGCAGAGGAAGAGGTAGTGATCGGAGAGGAAACTGTAAAGGATAATACAAAGGAAAAGTTCACTCTCCCACCAGTAAATAATGATCAAGGAAATCCAAAGACATCTGTTCCTTCAAAAGATACAAAATAGGTCATCAGTGAAGGTGATAAACATGATGTGAATAAAGAACAAGAGTAGAAGAAAGAAGAAAACATGGATGATGGTGAGAAGGAAGGATATGAAGATAGGAATGAGGAGAATGAGCAAGGAAAGAAGGATAAGGATAAAAGAGAAGAGGAGGAAAAAATTGATGAGGAAAAAGGTAAGGATAAGGTCTACGGTGAAGAAGATAAAGCAAAGAAAGAAGAGAACGCTCAGTTCAGAAAGAATGAAGAAACTAAATAAACCTTGGAGTTACCTAAGCCTTTCGATGAATCTTTCTCTAGTAATCCCTTGAATATTATTTTATCTAAGAAATTAAAGTTTCAACCAATAGTTTCATCACATTTATTATAGTTGCCCATGCAATAGGGCAGTGTAGACTTAGACAAAATATCTCCTATACACAAGTTGTAGCTAGGTGATGTGTTTCACAAATCAACAAGAAAATAAATTATTGAAAAATATCAAAAGAGTGGTAAAGGAATTGTAGGAGATAACATCTGAATTTTTTTTTGATACATCCTTGTTTGCAATGGAAAACTTCAAGTTATTGATTGATTCCTTCAGGGAATATGCCTCCGGTTTAAAAGGACAATTTGAAACAAAAGTTGAGATGAGGCTTGCAGAAAAGAAGTTGTCAAAGATCATAGAGAAGTGCACATCTATACACAACAAAGTTGAAGAATGCTTGAAGGAGGCACAAGCATGTGAGGAAGAGGAAAAAACTTTATTTTTGTATTGCATGAAGTGGCTGAATTCCACACAAAGAATAAAGGATGTCATGGACTCAATTGAGACACAAATAAGCAATGCTTCAAATGCCCATGATCCGGTATAGGACAGAGATGATCAGACCTGGATTGCCATAGTATATTTTCATGAAAAATTATTTACCCTACAGATCTAGAAGGAAGACATAGTCAAGCAGTTTGGGAAGTTAAGGGACTTGGCTAAAATGAAGCATATACCTATCTCAAGTTCCCTTACCAATATTGATAAAATTTCAAAGTTAAATGCTACTCCCAATACTCCAAAAGAAGGAGAGGAAACCTTGGTTGAGCTTGAGTCTCAATATAAAATTCTTGTAGTAGCAAAGAAAATTTGTGAAGAAGGTAAATTGCTTGGCAAGTCATTTTACAGAAGCATCAAGGGTCAACATCTTCGGGTTGTCCGTTTCTACTCTTGTGCACTTTTCAAATTTTCAAGTTTTCAGATTATTTTGTAAATATGTAGATGATATAGAAGTTTTTGGTTAAATTTCTAAGGGAGAGTTAGTACATTCATTCAATTATTTCTATGTGTACATATGTCTAAGGGGGGTATACAAAGTGTTGGTACCAGTGCACCCTTTGCCATTGATGTCAAAGGGGGAGAGATACTTGGAGAGATATTTGGGGAGATACTTGGAGTATTTTGGGAAAGAAAGATATGTGTAAGGGGGAGAGAAATTTTTTGGAGAATGTGTAGTTTTTTGGAGAACATGTTACCATCAATGATAAAGGGGGAGATTGTTGAAATATTGAGGAGATTCTCATTAATGACGCAGTTTGGAAACATGAGCATGGTATGTACATAATGCATGATCCAGTGTTGTCATTGATGTAAAAAATATTTTGGATCATCCTAGCACAATTTCAAATTGTTTTTTAAGACATTTGTGCAAGATAAGTTGGTCCGAAAAGTAAAGCTACATAAAGAATTTCCTAAGTATTAAACCTTCCAATATAGTGGTTCAGTGCACCAGTTTTTGCTTCAACACTCCTCCACAAATAGAGATATCACTATGTGATTCTAATAGTAACTTGGTGAACATTAGATGCATCTAAATCTATTTTTTTTTTTTTGGTGAAGTATCCTAGAATATATGAATGGTAGTGTTTTGTTTGACTTATCATAGTCTTTTCCTAAATAGTATGTCAGTGTGGGAGATTCCGCACTCCTCCGCGGATGAATATTTTGTGTTGCGGTATTGAAGATGAGCTACAATATGTCAGTTGAGTAGTAATTACTAATAGCATCACGTTTTAAGTTCCATGTATTGTGAATTGAGTGTACAAATGAAGGTTTTTGTGTTTAGGTCTTATTTAGGGCCAACCTAACATGTTTGATGTTTTGTGAAGGATGAATATGTAATTTTATCTTATGTAGGATCTAATATAGGTCCTTCCTAGCCTATCTTGAGGATATTTGAATTTTTAATTAAGGCATGAAGGTTAGATGAAATATTTTGAGGACAAAAAGTTCAATTTTGTGTGTTACATACAATTAGGCCAACCTAATTGATGTTACACTTGATATAAATATATATAGTTTTTGGTGTTTTATGATGATGAAAAAATGAGGAGTGATATATGACATGCATGGTGTACCACTTATATGTGTGTAATGCAAATATGGTCAAAGTTGTGTGAATTGTGTGAATTCAGAGTAGAGCAGAGCATTGATCCATATCAGTGCACAAATTGATTTTGTACTTCATTGGAACTGTAATCCAACATGTTGTAGATGAATTTATAATAGTTCAAATAGGTTATAAGCTACCCCTTCTATCTTCTATCTTATTCTCCATGGGTAGTGAGTCCATTGGATAGTGAGTCCACCTGTAGTGAGAATTTCTATAATATACTATATCCAGATATAATATATTGTGAGCTAACCTTCACCGCGGTTTTTCCCATTTTGGATTTTGCATGTAAAAATCTTAGTGGTCATGTGTTATGTGATGTTTCATACTTTCATTTATTATTGCAATTGAATATGTTTTGGTAATTGGATGGATAATGTCTGAATGATTTAATAGAATGCTAATTCACCCCCCTTCTCAGTATTCCGGGTGTTCAACACCTATACTGTATTTTCACCTGTGTTTTATTATTTCTAGCAATCAAATAGGATTCTTTTAAGTATTAAGTTTTGAATTAAAAACTAATCTAAAAGAAAGGGAATGAACCCTAAGTTTCTATGCTCATGAGGAGCTTCCCTAATACATTAAACTTGCGGTGGAAGAGAAGGTTTGGGTAGCTAAATGGAGACTATTTGAAATTTTATTCACTTCTTTCCTTTGTGTTCCTTCACTAAAGAATGGTAGTGACATAAGAATATTGTGCCCCCATTACCCATTTTACCTTGTTATTATTTCATAATTTTGAGGGTTTATTTTATTTTGTATCTATTTTTGCTTGAAACATGGTGAAATATATATTAGACACCAATATTTTGGGTGATGGAGTATGGGGGAAACCATTGGCACAAAGCCATGCCTTTTCTAGGATAGGATGTTAGACACATAGGACAACTAAGAGGGGGGAGGGTGAATTAGTTGTACATTAACACATTAAAACCCCCATGAATCTTCAAACACCTGTTAAGTATTAGCCTGGACAATTAACACATCAAAAACCATACATAATAGAACACTAGATTTACATGGAAAACCCTAATCAAGGAAAAACCGTAGTGAGGATTAACTCACACATATATGAATAACAACACTGAATATAATAGGCTCACTGCTAGAAGGGCTCACTACCTGGAAAAAGAGAATGGATCACTACCAAGGGATCACTACTCAAAATACTCACTATCTGGAATAGAAGAATACTATTACAAGGAGGTTCACTACCTCAAAGAAATGAGAAGATCCACCACAACTCTACACCATTGACAACCTTTGGCTCACTACCTCTAGCAACCTGAGTTACACTAAAAAAGTAGACACCTTCTACTCACTACATCTAGTAGCCTTAGGCATGTAAGCTCACACTCAGATCACAACACTTGATCACATTCACATCATCCTCCACACCACACAAATCTCCAAAAATTGAAATTTTTTGCAAGGTGTGCACCCTTGGTCTCCTTGTGTAGCGCAATGCTCGAGTTTTTGACATGGCTTAATCACCACCCGTGGATTCATTAACTCTAGCAGTTGTATCAAGCATTAATAGGTTTATCTTATAGTGCAATGACAACCATCTATCCAAAAATTGGTATAAGATCTTGGGTCACAGGTTTGAACCCCTTGCTTGTGCTAGGAGGGATTGTTTTAGGGTGTGTGTGCTTGGTCTCCTTGCGTTATGAGACATAGTTCTCAGGTTTTGGACATGGATTAACCACCTCCCATGGATTCATTAACTCTAGTGGTTGTATCAAGCATTAATAGGTCGATCTTTTGGTGCAATGACAACCATATTTGCAACAAACTTACTTATATATCCTCCACGACCTCAAACAATCTTGTCTAGGTCAGCCTTAATGAAACGTATGCACCTCAAATGTGCAACCAATAAATAGGTCAGCACCAAACAATTTTGTGGTGGAAATAAGTGTAGGTGGACCACATCAAGAGTTAACCAAGACCCAAATCTACACTGACATGCTTCACCATTCCTCCATAAACCGTGAAGCACATTTGCAAGTAACACTAACATGCTAGGTCATCCAAAATTGTATTAACACTACCAAACAATCAATTCACTCTTCACCAGGTCTAAAAAACATCCTACAAACCATGAAGCAAAAACACACAACATCCCAGAATATTCCAACACCATCAAAATATTCAACAATACTACTGCAACCACTTGAAACTAAGAATAACATCATCTTGTACAACTAGCCACACTACCACAAAAATACAACTCACTATCCAACCTTGTAGAACACTTAAACACACAACACTCCAAGGGAAGGTAGGTATAGACAATATTAGGACATCCGCAAGTCAAGAAACCTCAATGTGGAGAATGTGGAGTAATTACATTTCTCCTAGACAACCTTCTTCATAGATAACACACTGTCGAACACATCTTTCATTGTTGCATGATCCAAAACCTAAAACTTTTGATATAGCACCTCTAAACACCTCTAATCATCTTATCCAAACTACATAAGCACATCTTCAACCATGAAGAAATTCATAGCACAACACATAAAACAACTTTGTCACCTTGTACACTCTTTTATTCAATTTTTCTCAAAAGCACTTGGAAACCATGTGAACCAACTACATCAGAAATACCTACTCAACACCACACACCTTATCATCAACACCACACTAGAGATTGCAATAATATCCCCATCCACAACACCAACAATATCCTTATCTACAACATCTACTCAACACTACACTAGAGGTTGACATTGGTTGACATCAATGACATCACTAAAAACAACATAGTGCAACAATCTCCTTGTTGAAATCTATGACAACACTGTAATAATATCCAACAATATCCCCCTTTTTCATTGATGGGAACACCAACTCTAAAAAACCATCAACAACAAAAGAAACCCTACAACAACAACTCACAATAGTAACTCTGCATCAAGAAGCACTCCCCCTTACTGGGACATTTCTTACATTTCAAACTTCTTTCTTTTATCAATCTTCTCTCCCCCTTTAACATCTATTATTTCCTTATCTTTTTTAGACTTCACCCTCCCCCTATTTTTCAAACTTCTCTCTCCCCCTTTGACATCAATGGAAGAGGGAAACATTGGCAAACATCACTATAAGAAATACCTATAATCATCTCTCTCTTCCATTTATTTTCTCCACTGTTCTCTCTCCACTGCTCTCTCTTTACTGCTCTCTCCCTCTTAGGGACACAAGATATTCTCCCCCTGACTACACCAACCAAAGAAACCACTACCTACTCCCCTTGAGAGGTAGCCTTCATTAGTCCAAGACCAATAATTTGTCTTGAATAACTAACCTAGATAGATGCACCAACTCATGCATCTTTTTGAAAGGAGGGTCAATAACCCCTAACTTGTTCCAGAGATATGCTTTATCATCGAATGCATTACTAGAATTTTTGAAATTTTTATAGCATTTGTATTATCACATAGGATAGAAATAGGTTCATCATAAGATACTCTAATATCCTTCAATCTTTGCTTCATCCACAACACTTTTATGTAGTAAGAGGCTGCTGCAATATATTTTGCTTATGTAGTAGATAATGACACTAAATATTGCTTCTTACTCAACCAAGAAACCAATCTACTTCCAAGAAAGAAAGAAAATCCACTTGTACTTCTTTTTTCATCTGTACAACCTACACAATCTGCACCTGTATAAGAACTCAAAGAGAAATCAATATCCCTAGGATACCATAGACCAAAGTCTGGAGTACCTTTCAAGTGTAAATATCCTTTTTACTACTTCCACATGTGATTGTCTAGGATCTTCTTGAAATCTTGCCACAAGGAACACTACATGCATGATATCTAGTCTAGTAGCAATTAGATATAATAATCCACCAATAATGGATATGTACTTGCTCTGGTTTGTCTTAGGAGATTCATCATTTTTTCTCAACTTACAACTAGTAACAATGGGAGTTCATGTTGGTTTAGAGTCCTCCATTCAAAAATTCTTTAGCATTTCCTTGACATACTTTGATTGTGAGATGAATATACCTTTATCAGATTGACTGATTTGTAGCCCAAGGAAGAAATTCATCTCCCCAAATATTAACATTTCAAACTTATTTTGCATCTCCTCTACAAAATTTTTTACACATTGCTTCATTTCCTCCAAAGATTATGTCATCAACATACACAACCTTGAAGTAAAGGTTGATATCTACGATACCCTTTTTGAATCCTTGCTACAATAAGTACTTATCCAATCTTGCATACCAAGCTCTAGGAGCTTGTTTGAGTCCATATAAAGCTTTCTTCAACCTACAGACCATATCAAAATATTTTGATAACTAAAAACCTTCTAATTGTTCAATGTATACCTCTTATCATAACTTAGCACTCAAGAATACATACTTGAAATCCATTTGATACACCTTGAAGTCTTTATGTGATGCAAAAGCCAAAAATATCCTAATGGCTCTCATTCTTTCTATTGGAGAAAAAGTATCTTTAATAGATATTCCTTCTACTTGTGAGTAGCCTTTACACACAAGCCTAGCCTTGTTTATGATAACTTCTCCATTCTCATTCAACTTGTTCTTGAACACCCATTTAGTTCCTATCACATTCTTGTTTGTTGATCTTGGGACCAATTCTCATGTCTGATTCTTCTCAATCTGCCTCAACTCTTCTTCCATAGCTTTGATCCAACTCTCATCCTTGCATTCTTTACTCACTGTTTTAGGTTCTACCTCAGAAAATAAACAAAAGTTTACTTTTCCTCTGCCATAGTAGCTCTTCTTCTTGTCATCACACCTTTTCTCTTATCTCCAATGATTTGATCCTCAAAATGATTCTTTTACACATATTTAGGAGTCTTAGGATTCCTTTCCAGAGCTTCTTCCTCTTCCACTTTCATCTCTTTTTATTTCTCTTCTTCATCCTCTTCTTCTTCTTCTCTGCAAGGGGGATCATCAAATTCATATCCTTCTATCAGCACTGAGCTTTGATGTGATTCTTCACGCACTTTGAAAATTTCCCTTTCAACTATCTTCTTTATCCTTTTGTTGTAGCATCTATATTCCTTACTCTTTGTAGAGTATCCAAGGAAGATTCCTTCATCTGATCTTGCATTAAACTTTCCTAAGTTCTCTTCATCTCTCCTGATATAACGTTTTCTTCCAAACACTCTAAAATATTTCATAGTAGGAGGTTTTCCATGCCCTAGTTCATAAGGGTTCTTTGAATTGTTCACTCTTGCTTGTCCTCTATTAACAATGTATATGACAGTATGAATTGCTTCTTTCCAATAGACTTCTAGTAGATTTTCTTCCTTTATCATGGTTCTTGTTGCTTTTTTTAATTCGCTATTCTTCCTTTTCACAACTCCATTCTGCTAAGGAGTCTTAGGAGTTGACAAATATATCTTTATCCCATGATATTCACAAAAGTTGTTAAACTCATTGGAGGTGAACTCACCACCTCTGTTAGACCTCAAACATTTGATTTTCAAATCCATTTCATTCTCAACCATAGACTTAAATGCTTTAAAATTATCTAGATCTTTTGATTTTTCTTTAAGAAATGTCACCCAAGTCATTCTAGAGTAATCATTTATCAACAACATAAAATACCTATAACCTTGAGAGCTTCTTATTCTGATAGGTCCACTAGGTTTGTATGCACCAACTCCAAAGGTCATGCAGTAAAATATTCTTTAGTTCTGAACCTCTTCTTTGTATGCTTTCAAAATTGACACTCCTTGCAAATTGTATTGATAGGATTTGTGATTTTTGGAAAATCTCTCACAGCTTGGGTAGAGTGGATCTTCACTAGGTAATCAAAATTGATGTGCCCCATTCTTCTATTTAATAGCCAACTTTCATTGATTTGATACATAAAGAACTTAACACCACCACCTTTGAGCTAATAAATATTTCCTTCTATCCTTGTTCCTATTGCAACCAATGTTCTAGAGCTTCCTTTTCTGATTTCACATCCATCATCTTGAAACACCAAATTGTATCCTTTGCTACACATCTATCCTACACTGAGAAGATTATTTTGAAGACCCTTAACATGAAGAACATAATCTATTTTATGCTTTCCATGAAAACTAATTGAACCTTTTCCACAAATCTTAGTAGATGTATCATCACCAAACTTAACAAGATCAACATCATAATTTTCAAGCTTAAAAAACTTACTCTTATCACCTGTCATATGATTTAAGCATCCACTATCAATTATCTAGTAGTTTCTCTCCTCTTGCATGAAAGCAGTCAACATAGTTCCTTCAATAATGTGACCTATTTTAAAAGCAATTTACTTCATACATCTTTTAGGGTTAGAAGAATTAGTTACAAAATTTAAATCCATGAACAATAATTCATCACTTCGATCATCTGGATAGTTTGATTCCTCATCATCAGATACACCACTATCTTCTTTAACATAATAACTCTTCTTGATAGATTTACCTTTATGATCTTTATGTTTGTCATGTGTAACTTTGATTGGACATTTAGAAGCATAATGACCTATCTTTCCATAATTGAAAATTTTAAAGGGTAACTTACCTCTGTATTTGTCAGTGCCTTTTTTAGTCTCCTTACAAAATTTGGCTCCACCTCATCAAGATCATCTGTATCAGATTAATCATCTTTCTTGTTGACTTTAAAAGAAGTTTCTTTCCTTTTATCAACTTGGTCAAACTCTCTTAATTCAAAAGTAGTTGTAGACACCTAAAAATGACCTAGGCCTGCAAGCTTCATTTTTACCACTTTCGTCCTAGCATAATTATGACATTTAATTATGTCCTTGGTCCACACTCGACTATTGATTAAATAATTCATAATTATTGAATTAATTCATGTCAGTTATTCTTCATGATTATTAAATAAATAAATTTTATTTATTTATTAAATATGTCATTAATTGTCTAAGTCTTCCCTTAATTAAATAAATTTCTTAATTTATTTAATTACCCTTCTTCATTAATTCTCCATGATTATTAAATAAATGAATTACATTTATTTATTTAATATGTCACTAATTGTCTTAATTAAATAAATTGATTAATTTATTTAATTATTTAGTCTTATCTGCTAAAATAAATAATTAAATTTAGTTATTTAATTGCCTAAATTAATATTCCTCTCATTTTAAATAAATTAATTATTTAAAATGTCATCTCAATCTGAACTGTCAGTCCATTTTGATAAATAGTCTGAAAAAGATTATTTATTATCTCACAAAATCATTATTTTGAATTAATTTAATTCAAAATAGTAACTAATCTTCCAAAAATCAAGTAATCGGGCAGATTCTTGATTTTCCAAATCTGATCTTCAGTCCAAATCTTATCTTCTCAATTTTTCGAATCTCACAAATCAGGCAATCTTATCTTCTTGATTTTTCAAAAATCTTTATTTCTTTAATTAATTTCCTCATTTATTCTCCACCGTCGATCCGATTATCTGAGATATTATTCTGACCGTTCGATTAAGGATTTTTCCCTAACCCTAAGTAGGGATTCTCAGATTTAATCTGAACCTTTCATTTTAGGTTCTCATCATCAATTAATCTCGTTCGTCCACTCAAAATGACATTTTCTATAAAATGTTATTTTCCTCTCACTTTTCAATTACACACAAACACACAGACACACTGACATTTTATACACTTTCACACTTGCATTCTTAGATTTATCATAGCATTTATTATAGTCATTTGATCAAGTCTTGGCATTTGTTTAGGCATAGACATTGACAATTATAGTTATAGGAATAGGCATTTAGACATAGCATAAATCCTTCAAAGCTTGGTGTAGGACATAGGCATTTGCAGATTTGCTCACACGACGAATCTGAGGGCAAAGTATTATCCAACAAGCAAGAAGGTATTACAAAAGTGAATCATAGAGGTATCAATGATCAGGTATAATCGTTTTGTGTTTTACTTCCTTTGTGTTTTGTAAGATCTTTGGGTTTCGTTGTCATTTATTAGTTGTTGCTAACAACTTGAATCAAACCTAAAAGAAATCCCTTGATTACATTGGTGAACCCGACTCCGTTTTTCTAGTTTTTCGTATGTTTTTTTTGTGTTTTCTGCTATTTTGTAGGTATAGGCATGGATCGATGCAACTATTTTTTTTAAAAACATCATGACGCATTTGATGCGTCGTGACACATCCGCTGACAGAAGAGCCGCAATCGCCCTGATAAGCCGCAACTGATATCTTGAACGACGCATATGATCAGTCGTGCCGCATTTGAAGTCCAAAATGACGCATCTACTCTGTCATGCCGCATTTGACTGGTAAAAACTTTCTTTCATTTTTGACATTCTGATTTTTGGATTTTAAGGTTTTCTGGTCTTTTGATTTCCTGGTTTTTCATTCCTGCATGTTGGCTAGCTTAGGGTTTTGTGTTACTAATATTCGTTTGTAGCGTGTGGCGGTTACTATTCGGGTGTCGAAGATCATTGCATAAAGGAAACTACTAATATTTTTTCTGCAGATTTGAATGTCGAAGACAGAATAAAACAAACATTGTGCTTGTTTTTTTAGGTTAGCAAACATTTAACTTTGGTGCACATAAAAAGAACAATCATGTCTTCTTTACTTGATTGTGTTTGCGGAATGGTAGGTGAGTCTGCTCTCACTTGGTGAAAACCTTGTGATCAGAAAACCAGACCCATTCTTATCTATTATTACCCTGACTTGGTATATTGGAGTATCCTCACCCCTCGCGCTTTCGGGCGATCTTGGGTGTAAGAGAAACGGTTACCAACTCTAGAAATTGGGCCTGCCTAGGGATTTCATCACCCCAACATGACTCAAACCGGCAATGGAGCTAAAGCCAAGCTACCCCCGACTGGTATATAAATGTAAACCTTAAGGGAAAACCTAAGGTTGCTTGTGCGGATGTGTCATACGGACGGAGTTGTACTCCCTTAAACCCTATTGAGCTTAACCTCTTCAGGCTGGAGTGCCACCTTAATGGTGATTAATCTCTTGCCCCATGTATGGCCACTCGAATGGGGGTCCCTAACTAAAAACTCTTGTATAGAAAGCCAAAATCCTTCTATTTGCTAGCGCAACACCGATCGGTGTGAAGGCATCCACACTTTTGCAGTTTGTAGTAGAGGTGATCAGCTCACCATGGGAGTTTCATGGGGGTTGGAAGCTTGGTTGGCCTGAGAAGAGAGTGCGCTGTAAGGGGGAGCCCGTGCAGCTAAGCTTCTAAATTCACAAGCTGCAGATATGCGATTAGGGAAACCTGCGTGGAATCTAGCGAATATTGTCATGGCCTAACCTAGGATTGTGCTTATCTGATGTGTGTTTGGTTACATTCAAAACGCTGTGTTTGTCAAGTGTCTTCTGGTTCTATCATAGTTCGAAACAAAACATTCTCCAAACAGATCAAAATTTCCATCAAAATGATAAGAAAATCATTTTTAATTTAAACTGAGTCGCATCTGTCGAACCGCAACTGATTTTCTGCAATGCAACTGCTCTGTTAAACCGCATCTGACACTTAGAATGCCGCATCTGTAGGCGTCATGACGCATTTGAACACTGAAAAGCCGCATATTCTAAATCAAGTCGCATCTGACAGTCCAAAAGCCACAATCGAAAAAATGAACCACATTTGCTAAACTGTGACGCATTTGCAGCTTCAAACGACGCATTTTCCTGTCAAAATTTAAAACTTCACATTCAACACCTGAGGTCTTCAAATTGTCAACCATTTGTCAACCATTGTTTCTAGGGAGATTCTATCAGAAACCAAACTTGAAATTGCTCAAAGTCTTGACCATTAGTTTGCATTCGTCACCATAGGTTTCATACTTCATTCTTTTTAGTTGCATACATTTGGCATTAGATTATCCCTAGGTTCACATTTTGCATACTTAGGATTAGGCAAATCTTAAGCACACTTTGCAAAGTCATTCTTTTCAAAATTAGGCCCTCTTGGACTAAGTTATCAAACCCCCTTTTTAGTCATTGTCCTCTTTTGTGAGATTTTTCCAACTCAAAAGTCTAGTTAGGAAAACTCACTAGTCATTTAGACCTTGTCACCTTGTCATTTTCAACAAATTCCTTTAGCAATCAAAATTGAAAACAAAGTTCGAGCTTAGAAGTGCTTAGATAACATTGTCTTACATTGCTACACATTGCATATCCTATTCACGAAAATCCAAAAACATTAGTCATTCTAGTCATCATTTTGAACGTAGACTTCACGTAGTGTCATACTTGCATTTAGTTGTCATTCCCATTTGAGCAATCTCATTTATGGTGGAAACTAGACTTCAAAAACAAAAGAGACAAATGGAAAACTTTTGACAAGACCCCATGTTTACTGTCAACAATCCTCCACATGACCCAAATTGGACCTTTTACGATCCATTTTCCAATTTAGACAATCAACCTCCAATGACAACGCAATCCTCATCAAACAGTCCATTCGAACCATTCTTGCAAAAAGATGAAAATGGCCAACTACTTGAGGAAAACTTAGAGGCATTGGCACAAGACCTAGAGGCCTATCAACTCGTTGAAACAATGGTCCGTCATGACAGAGATAGATTCTTAGCTATGCTCTTGAGTGAAGGAGCTAAGTTACCACAAGGATTTGACGTTAACACACTAAATTTGACACCTTTTGACCCTAATACCAACAACGCACATAACATGTCACATAGTGGTCAACTTTCAAATACTACGAGCAATACTTCCTTTGGGACCACAACGACAGTGCATACCACTCCCAACATCCCAAACACCCCCAAATCCCCAACACCACAAATATCATGACAGTCAATGCCACGACAGTAAATGCCATGGGGGCATCATCAAGTCACAACAATCCCCCCTTGACAACTCCATCTACTACCATGAACACAACTTCGTCATATCCGTCCAGTGGTATTTCACAAAATCCTTCGGGAGGAGGCACAGGACGTATTTTTATCCAAGGACAACAAAACGTTAACACGACAACACAGTCAAATGTCATTGCCTCCCAAGGTACAAACACAAATATTCCCCTTAGGAAAAATCAACAATTCGCACAAGGCGACCAAGTAACGCAACCCATGACATCATTGACACATCATAACATTCATGGTCATCATATCCCCCAAATAACGACACACATGGTTGGGGGCCACATCCCAACCTACTCATCTAACGTTCATACTCATCAACATGCACCCAATCATAACTTTCAAAATCAACATACACCCAATCATAACCTTCAACACCAACATCCACCCAATCATAACTTCCAATACCAACAACATGTCAATCCGCACACGTCATACATACCACAACAATCCACACCGCCATAATACACCAATATTCACACCCAACAGACAGGAACACATGGTGTACTAGGCAATCCAACGTCCGGAAACATAAACGACCCTACTGTGGACGCCCTCGAAACAAGAATCAGGGATGTAGAGAAAACTATCCAAAACATGTACATTTCAGGCAAGAAATCAAAAGTATCATATGACCTAAATGTATACCCATTCGACACGAGTTTATACATGCCTCCATTTCCGCCAGGATATGTGTCACCCAACTTCACAAAATATAGAGGCAAGACAAACCCCATTGAGCATGTTCACGAATTTGCAACCAATTGTATGGACATCACCTATGAACAAACATATCTGATGAGACTTTTTTCTAAAAGTCTGGCGGGTCAAGCCCTTGAATGATTTTCAACTCAAAAGGATATCTAGACATGGGATGAGCTTAAACAAAAATTCATAAGAAATTATGCGTACAACATCGACATGGATACCTCTATCACTAGCTTGTGCAATCTCATGCAAGAGGATTCTGGTCAGACATTTATCCCGTTCTTTCAAAAATGGAGAAGCCTTGCTAGCCGATGTCACATTAACATCCCCGAAAGGGAAAAAGTCGACATGTTTGTCCAAACACTTCTAGGGCCCCTAAAATTTGCATTGCAAATACATTGTTGCACAAACTTCACAGAATTAGTTGAAAAGGGGGTCCAGATTAAGAAAGCCCTTATCGCAAAGGGAGAACTGAGATATGGTTCCAAAAACACAAACGTCAATCCACCCGCCGACAAAAACAAATATTGGGTTAAAAATAAGCACGTTACAAACGACGATGTTGACGCCAAGACTGCAAACACTATAGGTCCTGTATTGGCCCTGAAAGGGGTTCAACAACAAAACAGACCAACAACAACATTGACACCTCCTCCCAATACTCCTTCAAACAACCAAAGCGGTCAAAACAATCAGGGACAATACCGTCAAATGAGACAATTTCCTAGGGGTCGCACATACACTCATTTGGGTGAACCCATTGAAGAAGTCCTTAGGAAATGCCTCCAGCATGGGGTCATCATACTTCCAGAACCAAAACCATATGACCCAAGACAATTCAAACCAGTATGGTGGAATGACAATGCACTTTGTGAATACCATCAAGCAAAAGGGCATACAACCTCTAACTGTCGACAATTGAAAAACATAATACAAGATCTTATTGAAAGTCGCACCATCGAAGTAGGTGGATCGCAATTCGCCTCCAATTCAGATCATACTATCCACAAGAATCCACTGCAGGACCATGGTTCTCATAATGCTTCCACTTCAGGTCCACAGAATCAAGCTAACTTCACCCAAGCCAAGTACGATTATTCTAGTGGACCAATTATAAATAATGTCCAAACTGATGATGAGTACATTAATACCATTACAATCAAGAGAGCACCCCAATGTAATGCTACTACTCGAAGTGGCAAGGTCACTATAGCTAGTCCACCTCCCGTAAGACAAGCCAAAATCACCATACTAGGCCCATCTGCTAAACAGTCACAACCTGCTCCATCTACTAAACAATCACAACTTGCTCCATCTGCTAAACAACCAAAACCTGTCCCAACCACACAGCAATGGAAACCCAAAAGTCAGTTCAACCTCATTGACCAGCTAAGAAGGACTCCTGCACAAATCTCTATACTCGAGCTACTTCGTATCTCTCCTGTGCACAAAGAGATCCTAGATAAAAATCTCCTAGAGTCGTCAGTCCCCAAGGACATCGATGTCAATCAGTTTGAAACTATGGTGGGATATCTCACTACGCCGCACCACGTCACCTTCTCGGATCAAGATTACTCATCACATAAAACCAACCATAGTGATGCGTTGCACATAGAAACTTTTGTCCACAAGTACAAAGTTAGACGGGTTTTAGTAGATGGTGGAGTAGGATTGAATATATGCTCCCTCAAACTGGTTAAGGCTCTAGGGTTCTCTGATGCATGTGTGGACCCAACAAAAAGTATAGTGATCAAAGCATACGATGATAAGGAACGCTCTTCACGGGGTGTTATCTCTCTCCCTATCAGAGTGGGACAGGTCATTGTAGACACAACCTGCCAGGTCCTGGATTTGGAACTACCATATAACATCTTACTTGGTCGTCCATGGATTCAAGCCTTAAAAGCCATCCCATCTACATACCACCAATGCCTAAAGTTTCCATTTGACGGCACAAAAGTAACCATATACGGAGACCCCGACCCTTTCCAATATTGTACCAACCTAAGAGGGATCTCTAAAAACTGAATACCTATTAATCGAGAAGCACCTGGCTCCTCGTCCTCCAAGTACATCGACCCACCTAGACTCACGTCATCTTCCACATCCTCTCCATCCACGTCTTCCGCCACACCACTACCTTCCACTATCCCCAAGGCTGAATCCATTGTCAAAATCTAGGACCTTGGCTGCAGAGAATTCAAACTGCACATGGCATACAGCATAACAACAATGCCCAGGTCTCCAAAGGAATATGGTCAGCCATGTTTCAGAATGGAACCTCAGGAAACTTTCAAAGTCCCACCGAACACAGTTTTTATCAAGTGGGGAGACATGAGTGATGAAGACCTTGCTGACATTACAGGATGGATCTACAAGGATATTGTCACATTACCTCCATTACCAATTCAAATATATGGCAAAGGTTACAACATTATGAAGGATAAAGGCTACAATGGTACTAGTGGCCTAGGAAAAAATAAAACTGGTCGAAGGGAACCCATAGAACCTTTTCAAATTCTGAAGTATCTTGGATTAGGGTTTGGATCACCCGACAATGACGATCGACGTACCTCTGGACCTTCAAATGAGCAAGTACATGCTTCGGATAGTGTCGAGACTACTAGGGAAACCCTTACCTAAACTGACTCCCATGAATGGGAATTTGGCTCAGAACGATCCCTAAGTGACTGTTGTCTTGATGATTTGTTTGTCGAACCAGGGGAATTGACCTCTGACCAACGATTTTGGAAAACATTCAAAATTGAACAAGCATCAAATAGTCAAAGTCCCATTACCACTTCCCATGACACACAACAACCATCATCTAAACCCCATCAGTCCAATCCATTCGAAGTATCAGATGACATTGACAATTAGGACTCTAAAACCTTCACTCCTTATTTTGACAACGAATATGAAACTAGTGAAGGAGAATACTGGATAGAGTCTGATGTAGATTTGGATGATGATAATCTCATCTACAACATCACTGAGTCTGTCTACATGCTATCCGCATCCTCACCACAATTTACCAGCATTGACGATGGCATCTCCTTAATTTACCCTGAGCTAGTCGATTGGGACCAACAAGGACCACCAGTTCTAGACACATTTTAGAATGATGAGGCAATTGCCGAATTCATGGGATTACGAGAAGGCATACCCAGTGGGGACCACAAATCAGGATTTTCCATTGATTTAGACTGCATGGCATACTTCGGCGAGACTGCTCCGTCCTCTAGTCGCAAAAGTAAAAGTAAAAATAAAGTGAAAAATGAAACGTCTCTAGGTGAAAACCGAAAGGCACCTCTTGATGATAAAATAGTAAAAATAAAGGACGTATCTATGGGTGAAAACCTCTCTAAGGTGCCCAAGGATGGAGGACTGGACTTTCTCCCCGTGCAACAGGAGAAATCGACTATGCTTATTGAGGACACAATAGAGGATAACATTTCAATGGTAGAAGACCCCAAGATGGTCATATTTGCTGCATCACTGACTGATGAAGAGAAACCAGAATTTCACAAATTCTTTGCAGAACGGAAAATAAAATTCGCATGGTCCTATGCTGACATGCTAGGATTGGACCAGAACTGGTTCTGCACCATCTACCACTATTACCTAATGCTAAACTAGTCAAGCAGAAATT
Source organism: Sequoia sempervirens (assembly GCA_007258455.2). Taxonomy (NCBI): domain Eukaryota; kingdom Viridiplantae; phylum Streptophyta; class Pinopsida; order Cupressales; family Cupressaceae; genus Sequoia; species Sequoia sempervirens. The sequence goes on from VDFB02000003.1 coordinate 151,831,477, forward strand.
GCGCAAAATACATCCCCAAGTTGCTCTATTGGTCAAGGCTGAGTTAAAGAAATTGCTAGACGTTGGATTCATAAGGTCTATTGACTACGTTGAATGGATTTCTAATCTGGTCCCAGTCACAAAGCCAAATGGGTTGATCCACGTATGTACAAATTTCTGAGACCTAAATAAAGCATGTCCAAAGGATGACTTTCCTTTGCCAAACATTGACATTATAGTAGACCTTACAGCAGGGTATGAGATGCTATCACTCATGGATGGTTTCTCTGGTTATAATCAAATCCACATTGCTCCCGAGGATCAACATAAAACAGCATTTACTTGCCCATGGGGTACATACTGTTGGAACGTCAGGCCCTTTGGTCTCAAAAATGCAGGTGCCACATATCAAAGGGCTATGACCACGATCTTCCATGACATGATGCACAAAATAATGGAGGATTATGTAGATGACCTCTTGGCCAAATCACCAACCAGGAAAGATCATTTGAAGGTACTCGACATAATTTTCAAGAGACTTGAAGAGTACAAGGTTCAGCTAAATCCTAAGAAGTGTGTTTTTGGGGTCACATCAGGAAAATTATTGGGGTACATAGTTTCCCGAAGAGGCATAGAGGTCGATCTGGCAAAGTTCAAAGCAATCATAGACATGCCTCCACCTAGAGGAATCAGTGAACTTAGAACTCTGCAAGGCAGAGTACAATCTATCTGGTGTTTCATAGCCCAATTGGTAGATAAGTGTCATCTGTTTCAGTATCTGTTGCGCAAGGGTATCCCCTTTGTATGGATAGATAAATGTCAAGAGGCCTTCCAGAAAATCAAAGATTACCTGCTATCAACACCAGTCCTCATGCCTCCTATTCATGGAAAGCCATTAATTCTATACATCTCGACTACTAGTTCAGCACTGGGGGCATTGCTGGCACAAAATGATCATGAAGGAAAAGAAAGAGCAATCTATTACATCAGTCACACACTGATAGGGTATGAGTTGAACTACACATACATTGAACGTGCATCCCTCGTTGTTGTCTTTTCCTCCCAAAAACTACGACACTATATGCTCAATCATCAGACACAGTTGGTTGCCAAGATTGATCCACTGAAATATCTCTTAAGTCGGGCGGCATTAACAGGTCGGCTAGAAAAATGGGTCATGATACTAAGCGAGTATGACATACAATATGTCGAGCGGAAGGAAATAAAAGGACAAGTAATAGCAGATCAACTGGCGGATGCACCAATCCAAGTCACTCATCCACTAGTAACTAATTTTCCCGATGAATCCATTTTTCATGCGGAACCAGCAGTACCATTGAAGCTATATTTTGATGGGTCTCATACTGGTCATGGCTCAAGCGCTGGAATCTTGTTTATCACACCACAGGGGGATTCAATTCCTAAATCATTTTGGATCGCCTTCCCTTGTACAAATAACATGGCCAAATATGAAGCACTAGTCACAGGTCTCAAGTTTGCAATTAAATGAAAAATTCAGACGTTGCTTGTATTTGGGGATTCCCAGCTCATGATCAACCAAGTGAATGATGACTATGAAACAAAGGATGAGAAGTTGCTTCCCTACAAGAGGATGGTGGACAGTTTCCTGACATACTTCCAATTGATTTCTTTTGAACAAATCCCCAGGGCACAGAATAAGGCAGCTGATGGAATGGCTACTATTAATTCTCTCTTGGACATCCCTAAAAATGTGTCACAATTTGAGTTCTTAGTAGAACAACTTTTGATACCGGCATATGATATCCTAGAGTCAGAAATGGTTTGCAAACTTGTTGGTCCCAACTCTCCCTGGTATCAGGACATTTACGACTACCTAAAGTCTCAAACCCTTCCACTAAGCATGTCTAATAACAAAAGGAAGTCCTTCATTAGAAAATCTACAAGGTATGCCATTGTCAGTAACACCCTTTACTAACGTAGTTTCGACGACACCCTCCTTAGATGTCTCGACACCGATGAAGCATGTACGACCTTACGCGAAGTGCACGACGGTATATGCAGATCTCATTCGAGGTCCTACTCTAGCTAAGAAAGTAACGAGACTTGGGTATTATTGGCCGACAATGGAAAAAAATGCAATTGAATATGTCAGGACTTTTCGCAAATGTCAAATTCACAGTGATTTGGTCCATGCTCTAGCATAGGAACTTCGACCGATCACTTCTCCATTGCCCTTTGCTCAATGGGGACTCGACCTCGTGGGTAAGATTCATCCAACCTCATCCAACGGCCACAAATTCATTATTACCACCACTGAGTATTTCACAAAGTGGATTGAAGCCATCCCATTGACATATATTACCGACAAACAAATATTGAAGTTCATCCTTAACTACATTTTTCGGTATGGCCTTTCGACATCCATCATCACTGACAATGGACATCCGTTTAAAAACCAAGACGTACATGAGTTATGTGAGTGATTCCATATCTAACACCACTTTTCATCTCCATACTACCCCCAAGGAAATGGTCAAGCTGAGGCGTCCAATAAAACCATTGTCAAGATCCTAAAAAAGACTGTCAATGATGCTGGCCACGACTGGCACATACAACTCAACCCTGCTTTGTGGGGTTACCGAACTAGCATTCGTACACCTATAGGGGCCACCCCATTTTCCCTAGTCTTTGGCGCTGAGGCCATCTTACCCATTGAGGTCAAAATTCCTTCGCTACGAGTCTCCTTGAAGGGTCTAACTAATGAAGAGGAGTATCGACAATCACGCTTGCACGAGCTGGAAATGCTAGAAGAAAGATGGAAAAATTCACTGAACCATCTCCAAGCATATCAGAACCATCTTTGTCATAGCTACAATAAAAAGGTTATGGTCAGAAAGTTTGATATTGGAGACCTAGTTCTCATGCAGAACCCCAAGAACCAAGCAGACAGAGAAAAGCCAGGAAAATTTGAACCAAACTAGCTGGGTCCCTACATTATCATATCTTCTTTTGGTTTTGGAGCTTATCAACTAGCTACACCAGATGGAGAGCAATTGACAGATCCCATCAATAGCTTACATCTCCGAAGGTTCTACGCATAGCATCAGAGGATGGAGTTAAAAACCATAAAATACAAAAAATTAAAAAAATTAAAAAATCGTCACCCTGATGAAAACCTGGCAAATAGGCATCTTAGTGACACAAAAAAAATAAAAAAAAATCAAAAAGTCAAGAAAATAGTAAAGAGAAAAATGATTCGTTCAATAATGAAAACCTAGAAAATAGGCACTTTGGACAGGTACCATGGTGAAAACCTGGCAAACAGGCACCATACATAATCAATCATTGCTCTGCCATCTACTATCATTTTGTCTAACTTGGCCTAGGATGAAAGGTATTTTCGCCATTATTTCGCAAATTGCCACCACATCCTACCCTACCTGTCATAGTGGATAAATGATTGACATCAAGTCTTGACGATCGTCCATCTAGTAAACCAGCAACATCTTATCCATATTCCCTACAAACGGCTAAGTCTTAGACCTAACTGGGGGAAAAATGCTTATCATGCAACTGCAAGTGGATGTCGCATATGATCACAAAAACATCATAAAAAGTCCTGAAAAAAGACAAAAACATCATAAAAAGTCCTGAAGAAAGACGAAAACATCATAAAAAGTCCTGAAGAAAGACAAAAACATTGGCAAAAAGTCCTGAAAAAAGACAAAAACATTGTCAAAAAGTCCTGAAGAAAGACCAAAAAAATCACAAAAAGGTCTTGAAAAAAGACCTAAAAATCATAAAATGTCCTAAAGAAAACCACAAACAAAACCTCAGACTGCTCGAAGAACACGAACACACTGTCATCTCTTGTCAAATTCAGTCATGTCAAATCAGTCTTCGTCACTTGTCCGAACTACATTGTCTCTGCGCATTTGCTACATAGGCAAGACTCACATTTGAGTCCCCGAGACATTAGGTCAGTCTTTTTAGGTTTGTCAAAATAAAATTATGATGCAATCTTTGGTCATCAAGATAAAGTCATTGGTCGTGTCGAACTACGAGGTCTCTGAGTGTATGATGTAGGCAAGGCCATCTATTGATGAGCCCCGAGGCCGCACTAGGTCAGTTTATTAGGGTTCATGGCATCACACTGGCACACACATCAAAAGTCTTCGATCATTTTCTAGATGGGAAAACTCCTAAAACAATGTAAAACAATCATTTATTCAACATGGCAATCTCATCAGCACGTCACTCATATCATCATGACAATATCGGCATATAGTCAGACACAAGTCAAACTCGGTCAAAGCAAGTCAAATCATCATAAACCGGTCAAACTGTCAAATTTTGGTTAGTCTTTAGATGAGTCCTTCTGAACGATAACCTCTGTCATTTACACCTTAGGATGTGTCCTTCCTAAGCGTCGTCATCATCATTCGACATTTTGAGCGATCTTCTTGACATCTAAAGATCACTCTTCGTGACATCAGTATTCTTTAGATGTGTCCTTCCTAGGCATCGTCATCATTTAGAGGGACCCCTTACGACTATTAGGGATCAAATCCTCTCGACATCGGCATTATTCAGGATGTGTCCTTCCTGAATTCATCAATTCTCGACAGTTTTCAAGATCATCAAAACTTCAAACATTTGGACATCCCGACATTATTAAACCAGACATCTTGACATCAGAACAATGGATATCTAGACGCACTTGGCAAACACTTGACAATTGTCTTTTAGTTTTTATCATGTTATTAGTTTTTCAGCGAAATCCCACTAAACAGGATTTAGAGAAGCAGCGACATATCATGATGATTGACATGCATGACTACTAGTTTCTCAGCGAGGTCCTGATTTGGGGATTTAGAAAAACAACGACATATCATGGTAAGGGCCTTATTTCTTTTTTGTATTTCGACAATCATGCCGCTAGTTTCTCAAGGATGTCCTGGAAACATGATTTAGAGAAGCAATGATGTTTCATGATTTGTCCTTGTCTTTTCCTGCTTGTGGTTGATTATGAAAAAAAGACTGGGGCAATCACGCTCTTAGTATGAGTCATGATCATCCTTATCTGTGACTGTTTGTCTTACGTAATGGTACGACCTTGCACACCTTGATCTATGTCATATCATGGTGTTTCTTGGCCATTACAATAGTCTGCCCAATGATGATTAAGAGCAATAAATACTAATGTTCTACAGTAAAAGCTTTGAAGGATTTGGTCTAGGAGTTAACATGCATCTTTGTCAGTCTCGTGTCTTCTCATCTGTGATCTGGTCATCTTATCTCATCAGTCTCGTCGCCTTCTCTCGTCCATCTCACGATGATATCCTGTGACATCCAAAAACATAAGTGCATACATGATCACATTAACATTGCATTAGGTCCATACATACATCATCCATGGCATTAAATCATATACATAATCACAAACATTGCATTAACATAATCATCAACACTGCATCTTTTACTAAATACATCATACACATCATTAACATAGTCATATAAATAAACATTGCATCATCATGGCATCAAAAATCACAAATAGGCATCATAGGACATACATGGCATCATAAATTAAGCATCATGCATCATAAATCATATCATAAGGCATTAAATCAAAGAACATCACATAACACATATAGGCCACGTCAAAACTGCATCATCATATACTATCATCTCAAAAAGGTACAATGTCACAGGATAGAGTCAACAAATATCCCAAAAATGGAGCTCGCAGGCTCAATAATCTATACATAAGTGTGTCATAATACAAGTATGCCCCTAGGGTAGGCTCTCATCATCCCCTCGTGGCGAAGAATGTGGTAGCAGTAGCTCTGAAACTGGAACTAAACCCGTAGGCGAACCTGTAGCAGCCTCTGTTGGTGCTACTGGTGGAACCGCGAGTGAGGATATCATCCTGACGGTAGCAAACATTTGTGAGGTCACGGCTGCCGGACTCTGAGAGGAGGATGGATCTATCAATGATGGCTGACCCTGTACTGACCTCTGCATGAAACCAGTCGACCCATGGCTGTGATCCGGAGTGTGCCTGCGTGAATGATGGGACCTGTGCCTTGAAGTGTGTCCTATTGAGGTAGACCCTTCGACACTGGTCTGACTCCTACTGCCAGTAGCACTACCTGATCTGTGGCCACTACCAGTCCTCATCTGTTCCGTGACAAGGTAGGATCCCATCGCTCTGGTGGCACTGCCTACTCATACAAGGTCCTGTACTACCCCAATCTAGTGCTTACTCTAGCCAACTCGCGAGCCATGTCTCCCATAGGCCCTGTGCATAATGCTACAAAATCTATGCACCTCTAAGCTGTGTCCTACTGTCGGATCACCGCCTGACCCCACTCTACCCAGGCTACCTCCAACACTGACTGCAATGATCTGACCTGAGCCATACTCGTGTCCAGTCTCTGCTGCAGGTCGGCTACCCTCTAATCTGCTATGGCATCCTGCGACAACCCTGAAGTGGACGGTATCTCCTCCTCTCCCTCCACCATCTGCCATCTGAGGAGTCTCTTGGCATCATCTATGGCATCGTCCTCCTCATCGTCATCATTGACCTCTGTCTCCTCCTGTCCTGCCACCGCCACCTCCTCCTCCTGGCCTCCTACTGCCACATCCACCTCCTCCTCCTGTCCCCCCACCGCCGCCTCCTCCTCATGTCCCCCCACATCCTCCTCCCATCTCTCCTCACCCTCTCCCTCCTATCTGGGCTGCTCCTCACCCTCACCCTCCTCACCAACCTCGGGGATAGCATCTAATGCTACCCTCACCACGCGCTGTCGCACCCTACGCCCCTATCTCTGGCTGTCTCGCCTCCGCCTCCAGCCATCTCTGCCATCATCCCCACCTCTGCCTCCACCTCTGCCATCATCCCCACCTCTGCCTCTATCTCCACCTCTGCCTCCATCTCCGCCATCATGCCCACCTCTACCTCCACTCTTCCTCTGCCTCTCCCCCTGCCTCCATCTCTCCCCTGGCCACCTCGCCTGGCCCGCGGTACTCGAGGAATCACTGACCACCTATCCACTATGCTGGCCCGTCAGGATCTATCAATGGCACGGGTCTGCGTGCCTGCCACCATAAATCATAATCTGATGTTGTCCCTGGATCGGCTGCTCCTCCCCTCCAACCCCAGGCCTGGGCCACTAGCCCATCAATCTGTTGCGTCGCAAATGCCACTAGGATGGCTGGCCCCCACGCATACTCTCAGGATGATCTAAAATACTCGGTTGTCCCCGCAGGTACACCCTGCTGCTCTCTGAACTACCTAAGAACACGCTGCGGTAAATACATCTCGATGATCAATGACGTCTGCACTATCCTGCCAATAAGATACCTATATTGCCTGTAGAAACTGAGGTGCTCGTCCTAGTCATCCCATGCCTCACAATCTTTGTACGACCTCCAAATAAATGACACCATCATGTCAATCCTGTGTCACCACCAGCCGGTCTCACCCATCTGAGTCTGCTGTAGTGTACCCGCGTAGTAATAGGCATAGGGCATCCCCTCAGCCAGCTGTGGTCTCTCAATGGGAGGACGAAATATGGCGATATGCTCCCACGCCCAGATCATCATCAGTGTCGTCTCGCAGGAGATACTCTCTCCTCTCTTATAAGCAACATCGTGTAGCTGATGGTAAAGTGTCCCCAGTAAGCAAGGACCCCAAGCGTAAACCGTCCTGTCCTGTTGCATGCCAACCAGGACGTCACCCCAAACAATAGGAAATCCATGTCCCCGGAGGTCAGGAATCAAGATCCCTCCAATCAGCGTCTCCAGGAATGCATCAAAATGACCGTAGTGCTCGGCCATAAACTCCCATTTGATCTCGTAGCCCTGGATGCCCAATCTTGCACCCTGGTCCCGATAGTAGGCTCGGAAGGTCTGCTCGCCATGCCGAGGGTCGTAGACAATCTGCTCCCCTCGGATCGGCACTCGCAATATCTGATACACGTCCTCTAGAGTAATGGTAGCCTCACCTGTCGGAAGGTGGAATGAACAAGTCTCAGAGTGCCACCGCTCGCATAGTGCAGTCAATAATCCCCTATTTGCCTGAATGGCGGGCATATAGGCAGCATAGAATAGTCCAAGACGCATCAATCATCGCTGCTCTCGCGGGCCCAACTGATTGGCGAACCGAAAGGTGGTCGGTCTGCTCTCTCTCTTATAGATAGGAGCAAGCTGCTTCTGCAAAAGGATGAACAATACATTAGTACATTTTGGACAACTATTAGCATCATGAAAAACGTCTAAGGATACGCAAATATCAAAATCAACTAAGGACAATGTAAATTACAAATGTGTCGCATTCAGGCAATTGCGTCTAAAAAAGTCAATTGTGTCGCATCGTACATCAAATGCGGTCCAAAGTATCAGATGCGTCGCATGACCATGATTGCATCGTGAAATTTGACGAATGCGTTGCAATAAGTCAATTATGTCGGATAAACACAATTGATGTATTCAAAAAAGTGAGTGCATTGCAATATGACAATTGCGGCGTTCAAGCATTCAATTGTGACACGATAAGTCGAATGCGTCACGGAATTTGTCAAATGTGGCGCAACCCACCACTCTACCCTATTTTTCTTGGCACTTGCGTCACGACGCATCAAATGCATCGAACGCGCAGATGATTGCGGCTTACGCAAACGCAGTTGCATCGCGGCGCAGTTGTTACCTACCCTAGAAACATAAATTGGCATGCCAAATGATAAAACGACAAAGTGAGTTAAGGGTACATACCGCTAGCTCTAAGCCCTCTGGCCATCTGAAGCTCTGCACGATCTCTCCGCGATGCTTTGACACGGGAATCACCATCGTCGTTGCTATGCCTTTCGCTCTGAGCTCTCAAATTTCGCAAGGTAAATAGTAAAAGTGAATTGACTTTTACCCCTTTGTCAACCTATTTATAAGGTCAAAATGACATTTTTCAAACAAGGTCAATACTAGAGGCTCGTTTGACCACCTTTGACTTCCTCGTTAGTTGCTTTAAACATGTCAGACTCTGAAACCGACTGCGCCGTTGTTTTTCTATTCATTAAATTGATTTATCGGGACCCTTTGCAAATTTTTCTATTGCCGACCCAAAATTTGAAAATTTCCTGAGGGGGCAATGATACTCCGTACCTTTATTGGGGCATGACTTTGACTTATTTTCTTTGTCACAATGTGACAAGCGACATTATGACAAAGAGGGGCAAAATGTAGACACCTAAAAATGACCTAGGCCTGCAAGCTTCATTTTTACCACTTTCGTCCTAGCATAATTATGACATTTAATTATGTCCTTGGTCTATACTCGACTATTGATTAAATAATTCATAATTATTTAATTAATTCATGTCAGTTATTCTTCATGATTATTAAATAAATAAATTTTATTTATTTATTAAATACGTCATTAATTGTCTAAGTCTTCCCTTAATTAAATAAATTTCTTAATTTATTTAATTACCCTTCTTCATTAATTCTCCCTGATTATTAAATAAATGAATTACATTTATTTATTTAATATGTCACTAATTGTCTTAATTAAATAAATTGATTAATTTATTTAATTAATTAGTCTTATTTGCTAAATTAAATAATTAAATTTAATTATTTAATTGCCTAAATTAATATTCCTCTCATTTTAAATAAATTAATTATTTAAAATGTCATCTCAATCTGAACTGTTAGTCCATTTTGATAAATAATCTGAAAAAGATTATTTATTATCTCACAAAATCATTATTTTGAATTAATTTAATTCAAAATAGTAACTAATCTTCCAAAAATCAAGTAATTGAGTAGATTCTTGATTTTCCAAATCTGATCTTCATTCCAAATCTTATCTTCTCGATTTTTCGAATCTCACAAATCAGGCAATCTTATCTTCTTGATTTTTTGAAAATATTTATTTCTTTAATTAATTTCCTCATTTATTCTCCACCGTCGATCTGATTATCTAAGATATTATTCTGACCATTCGATTAAGGATTTTCCCCTAACCCTAAGTAGGGATTCTCAGATTTAATTTGGACCTTCCATTTTAGGTTCTCATCATCAATTAATCTCGTTCGTCCACTCAAAATGACATTTTCTATAAAATGTCATTTTCCTCTCACTTTTTGATTACACACAGACACACAGACACGCTGACATTTTATACACTTTCACACTTGCATTCTTAGATTTATCAGAGCATTTATTATAGTCATTTGATCAAGTCTTGGCATTTGTTTAGACATAGACATTGACAATTATAGTTATAGGCATAGGCATTTAGACATAGCATAAATCCTTCAAAGCTTGGTGTAGGACATAGGCATTTGCATATTTGCTCGCATGATGAATCTGAGGGCAAAGTATTATCCAACAAGCAAGAAGGTATTACAAAAATGAATCATGGAGGTATCAACGATCAGGTATAATCGTTTTGTGTTTTACTTCCTTTGTGTTTTGTAAGATCTTTGGATTTCATTGTCATTTATTGTTTGTTGCTAACAACTTGAATCAAACCTAAAAGAAATCCCTTGATTGCAGTAGTTAAAGCACCAAACATTTGATCTCTAGAATACTAATCCAAATTTTGAGCTTCCTCAATAGAAAAAAGTTTATCATTATAATCTTTAGGAAGAGTTATTAATACCTTTTTCACAACCTCACTTTCCTCCAGTTTTCTACTAGGACCATTGATGGAATTGACAATTTCATCCACTCAGAACATGTAGCCTACACTATCTTTATCTTCCGACATCCTTAGGATTTTAAATTTGGCTTTGAAATTATGTATCTTTTCTTGCTTGGCCTTATCATCTCCTTCATAAATGCTCTCCAACTTTTTCCAGATCTCTTTAGTAGTCTTGAGGCTTATCACCACAAGTTTTGAATCAAAAATCCCACACAAGATCATTCCTTGATTTTTCATTATTCTCATAATCCTTGATCTCATCATCACTTGCTAGAGGAGTAGTAGGCATAGTGTATCCAATTTAAAACAACTTCCAAACACCAAACCCTAATGAGACAAGAAAGGCTTTCATCTTGTCTTTCCAGAAAGAATAATTTGATCCATCAAACATAGGGACCTTCATACCATTCCTATGTGCCATTCAAATCTACCTCAAGAAGTTAAGATTCTTCCAAATAACCATAGCTCTAATACCAATTATTAGACACACATGACAATTGAGAGGGGGAGTGAATTAGTTATACATCAAAAAATTCAAACCCTCATGAATCTTCAAACCCTTATTAAGCATTAGCATGAAAAATAAACACTTCAACAACCATACATAATATAACACCATATTTACCTATAAAATCTTAATTAGGGAAAAACCACAGTGAGGTTTAACTCACATACATATGAATAACAACATTGGATACAATAGGCTCACTGCTAAGGTCTCACTACCCAAAGGACTCGCTATCTAGAATATAAGAGAATAGAAGAAGACTGTTACAGAGAAGTTTGCTACCTCAGAGCAACAAGAAGGTCCACCACAATAACTCTACACCATCCACCACCTTCAGCTCACTGCCTCTAGCAACTTTAGGTACACTAAAAATGTACACATTCTGCTCATTACATTTGGTAGCCTTAGGCATTTAAGCTCGCACTCAAATCACAACACTTGATCACATTCACATCATCCTCCACACAACACACATATCTAACAATTGAACTTACTTATATATCCTCCATGACCTTAAACAATCTTGTTTAGGTTAGCCTCAATGAAACGTATGCACCTCAAACATGAAACCAACAAATAGGTTAGCACAAAACACTTCTACGGTGGAAAGAAGTGATGGTGGACCACATCAATAGTTAACCATGACCCAAATCTACACCAAAATGCTTCACCATGCTTTCACAAACCATAGAGGAAATCCATAAGTAATGCTAACATGCCAGGTTGTCCAAACCTGTATTAATGCTACCAAACAATCAATTCACTCTTCACCAGGTCTAGAAACATCCTGCAAACCATGAAGCAACAACACAAAACATCCCAAAATATTCCAACATCATCAGAATATTCAACAACATTGTCGCAACCACCTGAAATTGAGAATACCATCATCCTATACAATTAGCCACACTACCATAGACATACAACTCACTATCCAACCTTGTACAACACTTGAACACACAACATTCCAAGGAAAGGTAGGTATAGACAATATTAGAATGTTCCCAAATCTGGAGGAAAAGAAACCTCAATGTGGAGAAATGCAGAGCAATTCCATTTCTCTTAAACAACCTTCTTCACATACAACACACTATCAAACACATTTTTCACTGCCGCACTATCCAAAACCTGAAACTATGGATATAGCACCTATGAACACCTCTTATCATCTTATCCAAACTACACAAGCACATATTCAACCATGAAGAAATGTGGAGCAAAAAACAAAACACAACTTTGTCACCTTGTACACTCTCTTATTCAAATTTTCTCAAAAGCACTTGGAAACCAAGTGAACCAGCTGCATCAACAATACCTTCTCAACACCACAAACACCTCATAAAAACCACACTAGAGATTGCAACAATCTCCCCATCTGTAACACCAACAATGTCTTCATCTACAACATCTGTTCAACACCACACTAGAGGTTGACATAGATTGACATGAATGACAAAACTAAAGACAACATAGTGCAACAATCTCCCTATCGACATCAATGAAAAAACTACAATGATCTCCAACATAGGAAACAAGAGCATGATACCCCTATGCCAGGTTCATTCCCTCCAACATGGATCACCCTCCCAACCAACATCCATTATTATGAGACATGGATGTTACAACCACTTGTTGTAAGAAGAATATAGGAGTAGGTCAATGAACCTAAATGTATATTTATCAATCATTTATGCACCTAAATTATGAGCAAACAAAGGTGTATTTATATGTCTGTTGTTGCCATATATTTATTTATGCATAAGCCTCCCATGAGAACCCATTTTGATTTTGGCAAGCTAAGTGAATACATTTTATAACGGATCTTATCCTGGGTAGAAGGACATAGTATCATCCACCTATGTTAGGTTCAAATGCATGGACAATTTATGTTTATTGATCCTCCCTATGATATGATAACTAACAAGTTGAGTATATGCTCAGGTATATAGATTTAAGTATATTTGTAACCATTCTCCCTTTTATACAAATATATGTTACAAAATGTATTTTTCATTAACAATATAATAGATTCTACTTCATGGAAAATTTTTATGTTATTTTCATCTTTTATTTTTAATAGAAACATGGTTTTTATTTTTACAAGGAAGAAAACCTTGTATCTATCTAGTTAACATCTATTTCTTGATACACATAATTAAGAAGAACAAAGTACTATTTTTAACAAGTAACATGAATAAATTTTTTATTAATATTGGTATAGGAAGATAAAATAAGAACTATTCTCTTTTCTTTTTCTATTGTCAATTACTATGTCATAATAGAATAGCCTACTTTGAGTTTTGACACAACAATAATCATTTAAAATTTAAAGTAGAGTATCTGAACACTTCAAAAATTAGAATGATAAAATTCATTTTACAAGTACTCCCTTGCATCCTCTAATATAGAGTTAAATTTTCTCCCAAATATACATAGCTTTCACACAAATACATTTCTTGCCACCTCTGTCAACAAGGGTGATTCCACTTCGTTGATGTCTGTAACACCTCATGGAAAAAATTGTTATAAAAAAACTATAAGTGTCTCCAATGCTCTTACTCCTACACAAGGCTACACAACATAAAAAAATTCCAAGGACGTTAGTGGTGCTCATCACCCAACTATTGACTAGAAAAACAAATCACCCCCAAGATAGGAGGTCTCCATAGAAACCAAGTAACACACAAGAACATAAACATAAATCAAAGCTTTGTGATACATGCACAAAAAATAGAAATCCAAACCCAAGGATTTACTCACACACAATGAATATTCACAAGACTCATAAAGGGGAGATGAGGTGACATCTCAACCTAATAGGAAAAAAATAGAAAATTTAAACAGTTTCGAATAGCCCTCTTCATAAATTTCACTTCTCATAGTATCTCCCCTTCACATACCAAACAATATGTTCAACATAAACAAGAAAGGTACTCATACCCAACCTCCTTAAAGGATGGAGTTTTCCCCACGGAAGGTTCTCCCTCTCTCAACTCTACACTTGGGGAGCTCTCATCAAGTGAGAGAGAATTCCCTATAACAACCCAACCAAAAATTTATCACAACAAAAAGAATAAGAACATTAATGTTGGTGTCATCCACTTCCCAGGAGCACCATTTGCAACAGAAAACCTTCATGGATAGAGAGAAGCACACACTATTTCATTAGAAAATGCGAATAAAAATGAGATGAATAAAATACATATGGTATAGGCCTTTCAAAGCCGTGAAAAAGGTGATGGGTAAACATCTACCTGATACGGGAAATATAACCACTAAAATAATTATCCCTAAATTAAACTTAATACACTAACAACCCCCTTAAGTGCAAACTTAGTGAGAATGAATATGCAATATGGGTCCTAGCTACACAACCATGTTAGGTGAAATCACACAACAATCATTATAAAATATTCACCAAAATTCATGCATAAACAAATATAAAGAGCTTGATTACTACCTTTTCAAGATTTCAAATGAAGAAATTTTTGAAGAAGAGGTCCAAGCCTTCCAACTCCATCCCAATTCTTTTGCATACAACTCCTTCAAGAAAATTCCCAAAAATACGACCATGAAAAGAACCCCCAACATACACTTGTCACCTTCCCATCTCCAACACACACCCCTCTAAGTCTCCCTTATGTGGAAGGAATTTAAGAGAAGGAGTCTCTTCCATTCCTTCCTAAAAATTCTCAAAGAGAATCACTAAGAATAGGGAGTCCACTTGGGAACTCCTCCCCTAAAATCTCCATCTATAAATAAACTTGGAGAAAAATTTGGATGTGATTGGAACAAGTCCATCCATTCCCCACAACACTCAAAATTCATCACCCCCCTTAATAGGAAATTGAGAGGTGTTGTATCTTAGATTTAGTCCAAGATATTGGTTCAATTAAGTACCCAAACCTTGGGTTACCACCCTAGGGGTTTAAAAATTATAAAATTACATAAAATAAAACCATTTCACCCCTTTAAAGACTAAAAAAAAATTAATTCCAAAATTTCCCTCAAGGATACATTTACAAAATTAAAATTCAAACTTAAAAACTTTATAAGACAAAAAAAAATCATTTACACTCATGTCTCAAACTACATCACATTGATCACATTACATTGAAACCATAATCCCTCCAAATTGACTATAGTTGGCATTAATAGTCTGGTCACATTAGGTTCCTTGTAGACCTTCAATTCCATGGCCATGAATAATGTACCTGCACACTTGATTTCACACATTAATACATCTAATAAAATTTTATAGCCAAAGCAATTGAAATGAAACATACACATTCACATTACAAACCTAACCACCCACAAGCTAGGAGATCTCCATAAGAACAGGTAATACACAAATATTATAATTTACCCACTAGTGTAATCTCAAGATTCATAACGATTGGATTCACATAAGGAAATTCATTCAACATGCACAAGGTAAACAATAATCTTCATTTTATAATTTTATTTTAAACATAATCATTTTACTCATCACAATATTGAATTTAACATTTGCATCACAATTATCCTTTCAACATCGCACATACAAGTTATCAAACTATAATTTATCAATTCTACACATGCATTTTAATCATCAATAAAAATAAAATATAGAGTCAATATCTAAATCATCATGACACAAATAGTATCATAAGGTATCAACCTAGATGAAAGAAAAATAGCATAATATCTAGTAATCAATGGGTGAGCCTCACATCCTCCCCCTCTAGGAATACAATTCTTCCTGGAAGTCTTCAAAGAGGTGAGGATGCAATTACCTCAACTATGAGGCATCATCCCAAGTAATTGTAACCTCATCATAATGGTCCCACTAGACCTTGACCTGGTCCAACTCTCACCCTTGAAGGGCTAGCGTGCATCAAGAAAAAATGTGAATGGGCTCTAATGCTAGCTGCTCATTTGACTCTACCTACAAGGCATCCCAATCAAGTATATGAGAATCATTATGCATATAATGTCACAAAAATGATACATGAAAAACGTCATGGATGTGTGACAGGGTAGGTGGCAAGACTAGATGATAAGATACAAGACCTATCCTCTCCAAGATCTCAAATGGACCTACAAAACATGGGGCAAGCTTAGAGACCTTTCCATAATAGATTGAATTCTTATGTGGCCACACTCTCAAGAATACATGGTCACCAATTGAGAAGCTTCGATCAATCCTTTTAGCATCCATATACTTCTTTTGATGATCTTGTGACTCCTATAGACACTATCTAATCAAATCCACTTTTCACTCTATATCTTGAACCAACTTTGGAGTAATTTCCACTCTTTCCTCTATCCAATCCTAACTCAAAGGAGTCCTACAAGGTCTACTAGACAATGCCTGAAATGTAGGATTCCCAAGGAACTATAATGCCCATTATTGTAGTAAAACTAAACCAAGTACAAGTACTCCTACCAATAGGTTTGATGGTCCATCATGTACATGAATAGAATGTATTCCAATACCTAGTTCACCCTCTCAAACTATTCATCTCTCTCGAGATGATAAACCAAACTTAAGTTGAGCTTTGTTCCCAACACCTGCTACAATGATGTCCAAAATGTTGATGTGAAGAGAATCTTTATCTGATATGATTCTAAGAAGGAATCCATGTAGTCTAACAACATCATCTATCTAAATAAGTCACCATTTTTGGAGTCAAATAAGTCATGTGCATAGGTGAGAAATGGGCTACTTTGGTTAGCTTGTCATTAGTGAGCATGATGGAATCATCATGGCATGAGGACAAAGGTAGACCAATAATGAAATCCATCGAAATGGTATCCCATTTCTACTAAGGAATATCATGTAAGTAAAGAAGTCCTAATGCATGTTAATGCTTTGTCTTGACTCTTTGACACTCAAGGCATTGAGTCACAAAATTTGCAATGTCTCATCACATCCCTGCCCAATGATATAGTTTCCTAAGATCGACATGTATCTAATTCACCCTTGGATGTGTTGCATACAATGTTCTATGTGCCTTTGATAATATAACTATATGAAGACTGCCTATAACAAGTATGTAGATGCGGCCTCTATGTTGTAGTAAACCATCAGAATCAAGGGTGTATCCTAAAAGCTTTCCCTTAAGGGTTCTCTATGATTGAATATCCTACTGGACTACCATGTACCACTCATCCTCTAGTAAGTGTTATAAAATTTGACTCCTCAAATCTATTCCCGACGACATAGATGATATCTTGTGTCACCTTCTACTCAAATCATTATCTACCACATTCTCCTTCCCTTTTATGTAATGCACATCAAATTTTTAGTCACATAGAAACTCCATCCAATGTCTTTGATGATCATTTAGATTTGTCTGAGTGAAGATGTCCTAAAGACTTTGGTGATCTGAGTGTAACTTGAAGTGATTCCCCAAAATAAAATGCCTCTAATAAACTAGAGTGTGAACTATCACTACCAACTCCAAGTCATGGGTAGGGTAGTTCAGCTCATGGGTCTTGATTTTTTATGACTCATACATGATCACTCTACCCTCTTACATAAGTACCACACTTAAGACATTAATTGAGGTGTTAGTTTGAACCATGAAATTGATCAATAGATTTGGAATTGCTAAGATAGGAGCACTAGTGACATGCTCCTTGAGGGACTAGAAGGCCCTCTCATGCTTCTTTGTCTATGCAAACTTCTTCCCTTTCCATTGAAGAGAAGTAATAGGATGCACAATCTTCAAAAAACCCTCAACAAAATAGTGATAATACTTTGCTAATCCCATAAAACTCCTAACTTTTTTGATAGTGGTAGGTGTTGGCCAATCTATTATGGCCCTAATCTTTGATGGATCTACTAAGATCACATTTCTAGATATGATATACCAAGGTAGTGAAAATCTAGATGAAAGAAGGTGTATTTCAACAAGTTACCATAGACAATCGTCAACTCATTTTAGCAATATAGCTAGCAATATGTACTTTCACAAAAAATCAAAATGATATGATAGTATAATTACATTTAATTATCTTAGATCTTTTGAGAGTCTTCCTTTGACATCAGTGAACATCGGATACAACAATGAACTCCTTTGACAACGATGACAATCTTTTTTAAGAGTGGGTGATTTTTAGGAATAGTTTGGTGCAAAAAGGACCTCATCGTTGCTTTTAACAATCTAATTCAATGAATTTTGATTATAAATTTTCCTATAATCGGTGGGAAATTCTGAGGAAAAAAAATTTGCACAAGAGTTGTATGACCTATGCACAAAATTCAAAAAAAGAGAAAAAAATATAGGCCCTCATGGGCCCCATGCAACCTATAGTTGTAACCTTTGGGCCACCAGTGACCTTATAAGCTAGTTGGTGGTCGTTAAAGCCACTGACGATGGCTTTATAAGTTCCACTCAATGGCCTATAAAAAAATTGGCATCGCCAACAATTTTACAAGGTCAAACATTGTTTTACGATGCCTTTTTTATAGGCAACCCATTTTTATTTTGTTACTCGTTAGTTTATCCAACATGGAAAATGTTCAACATATTTCGGCAAGAGAAGAATTTTTTTTTCGATAACTGGCTTTTCTGGGGGCCATATTTTTTGTGGTGATAGGGGAATATTCCTCAAAATATTCTACTGATGTCAATGGTACAACCTGCTAGTAGTGGCCCCTTCAAGCCCTCTTTGGCCCTAAAGGAGGTTTTTTTAATTTTGGCCATAACATGGGTGTACAATATAAAATTTGGGTGAATGAGATATTGTCGGAAAGTTAGTTCCATCAACTTTTCAATGGTGTGGTTTTCATCAACTTTTTTTTATTTTTATTTTTTTCTACTGGTGCATTCTACAGCTTGTTGAAGTCAGAGGTGTTTTTTTCACTCCTAAGCTCATAAATTTTGACCTATTTCTCCATTTTTTGCTATTCTAGTGGCATTGCAACAATTTTTTAGAGCTCTTCACAACCATCCATGCACGTTTTCTAGATTTCTCTATAGGTAAATTTTATTCATTTTTTGTGTTTTCATATTTCGGCGAATTACTTGGATGTTTTAGCTCTTGGAAACTTCATGTTTGCATGGATGACTCATGTTTTTTTGTTCTACATATATTTCTAATATTCTATCCTATTTGCGCATTGTAGGAATCTTTTACATGTACTTTCTTTTTTGCAGATGCACTAAGATAAAGTGTCATTATGGTGTATACATTTTGGGGATTTGGCACATCTTGTTGCACCTTTTATACTCACACTATGATATAAAGTGGCATGGGGTTGTGTAGGCCTTTTTTTTACCATCACACCTTTTTCAACTAAGTGTTCCTTCCATGACAACAATGAATTCTGGTGATTCTTGCCTCATATGTGTGTACCTTTGTTCGCACACCCATTTATTTGTAGTTACTCTTCAATTGCATGTTCAGATATTCTCCTACATGCACTTCTTGGTTTCACATAGTTTTAGTGTACCTATATTGGCTCTCCCTTTCTGCATCATGGGGGGTTTCTACTTTTGGTGCTAATGCTTCCTTGGTTTCATATTTTGGAGAGGTTTATGTATCTAGTTATTGTTCCTATGTACTAGGTGGATGCAACATACATTAGTGGCTAGTTACC
The DNA here is from genome assembly GCA_007258455.2 of Sequoia sempervirens. Lineage (NCBI taxonomy): Eukaryota > Viridiplantae > Streptophyta > Pinopsida > Cupressales > Cupressaceae > Sequoia > Sequoia sempervirens. The sequence continues at coordinate 151,851,244 of VDFB02000003.1, forward strand.
CATGCATTTTGATTAGATGGAGCATTTTCCATATGGACACTCTTACATTCTTTTTTAGAGGTTATTCATTTCAACACTATATCAATAATCTTTCAACAGTTTTCTACAACTTCTTCATACTTTAGTGATGTTCTACATGTTCTTATTCTTTTGGGACATTGTTTTGGTTGAAGGATTCTTAGTCCTTCACATTGTTTTGAAGGCTTTTCAATCCTTCATTTGTCTTTCTCTTTTAGAAAGGATTTTTTCTCATGTTCTTTTCTCCAATTGTTAGAGATTAGATTGTTTGTACATGGGTACCTCACCAGGCCTTGTTTGTTAAGACCCATCATGCGTTCTCCTTTTTAGGGAATTTAGCTACTCCCTAAGTTCATATTAGGGGGTGTTAGAGTAATTATGAATTAGCTAATGCACTTAAGCTAAACTTAGGAGTGTTTTTATGTTAACTAGAGAGATATTATTAGATCATTTTGTCTCATTGTATGAGATGTTGACATTTTTCATGATCTAATCTCTTTCTCATTTATGGTTTCTCCTATATATCACTCAACCTCATTGTATTATCACTTGAATTTTGTAGCTTTTTCTTGTTGACAATATTGCATATTATTGTTTGTATCTCTCTTGCGTAGAATGTGTCTTTGTTCATTGTTTGATCCTGTGCCTCATGTTTTTCACAATTTTAACATGCTGAAAAGAAAAACATGAGCCATAGGATCAAACAATGAATAGAGAAACATTCTATGCAAGAGAGCTACAAACAATAATATTCAATATCGTCAACAATAAAAAATATATAGAATTCAAGTGATAATACAATGAGGGTTAAGTGCTATTTAGGAGCAACCCTAAATGATAAAGGGATTAGATCATGACAAGTGTCAACATCTCATGCAATGAGATAGAATTACCTAATAATAGCTCACTTTAGTTAACATAAAAAAGAACTCCTAAGTTTAGATTAAGTGCATGAGAATAAATTAAAATAATAATCAATTAAATATTAATTAGTTATTGGCTAATGCATGAGAGAGAGATTAGATTGTTTGTACATGGGTAGCTCACCAAGCCTTGTTTTACAGTGTTGGTGTGAATATAAAGTCTTGTACCTAGTAATTTATCACTAGAAAATTAGGGGACTTATTCACATGATTAAATTTACTTAGGATATAAGATTCATTCTAGAAGTCTTAGTTGGCTTTTCTAGAACCTACCTTATCTAGTTTTTATGTTGATTCCTAGGTAGTTAGTTTGTTAGTCATCTCATGTCATAGGATTAAGACACATGCCACAATTATGTTCAATCCTATCCTCACCTTGCATATATAAGGAAGGTCATTGTACACATATGTAATATACTTCATAAATCATCATTATTTTTGATAGGTTTCAATATCAAGCAAGCTCATGTTCGTGCATACTCTCTTGTAGAAGGTTTTCATTATTTTTGTAGGTGGTCTTGGATGTTGAGCTAATCTTCAGCTCTTACATGGTATTAGAGCAAAGCCTTGCAAAACCCTTCTCGAATATGATGGTTGAGCTATTTCTAGTGAGAGACCTAGGTTATTTTTAGTAAGGTTAAGTATGCTATTCTCTTGCATCATATGATAAACTGGAGAATTAGAAAAACTTGAAAGCAATACTAGATTTGGGGGTTTTCTTTTGAGGTTTTCTTATTGCAGGTTAATTTTGGTGCATGTTGGAGTTAATTTGAGCTCACCATTGAGTCCAAGGCATTTGAGAAAGTCAATATTGATTTTTATTTCATCAAAATCCAACATATTTTGCCAGATTTGTGAGGGTTTGAAGTTGGGAGGTGGTTACCAAATTTAGGAGGTAGCTGATTTTTCAGAGAACTTTGAGTCCAAATTGACCTTTCCATTACATTCAAAAGGCCCAAAAACCCTCATTTTCATATTAAAATACTTCATATTTTGAAGAAAAAATATTTTTGGTGTTTTTTTAAAATTTCAGGCGACAATCTTAAATTTGACGGACAAATGACCACCATGATGGAATTTGTTAAATTTGACGGCTAAATGGCCATAATATCAATGCTTAGCCCTATCTTCCAGCTCTAGTTGCATGAGGACCACCTTCCAGCCCTTAGGGAGCTTAATTTTGGCCCCTCATGTCTTAATTGGGCAATTTTATTAAAATTGTCATAACTTTTGACTTGGATATCATATTTTTAAAAATGAGATATCATTGGAAAGCTAGTTCCGAAAAATTTCCATTGGTGTAGGTATTATTATAAAATTTAACTCCTCAAATATTTTATTTCTGTTCGAAGTCAAATCTCCCATTTGGACCTCCAAGCTCATAACTTTTTGTCTAGATCTCCATTTTTCATGATTTTTGCGGCATCAAAAAGGTATTAAGGAGCTCTATCATTGTGCACATGTAATTTTTCTAGATTCAACCCTAGGTATTATTTATTCAGTATTTTTCATATTTGGAATTTTGACTTATTACTTAGACATCCTATCTTCTAGAGTTTTGTTTGTGGGGGGGACTTCATTTTTAGTTATATTTTCAAATTTGGGAGTTCCTAATAGCTATTGAATGTTAATTTTTTTTGTAATTGTGGAGATCTATCATTGTTCATTGTGGGGTTTTTATTTCATCCTTATTTGATTATGTTGGGAAGGGGAAACTATAAACAATGGAGAGATGCTATCATAAAACATCTCAGATGGCTTCATTTGTTGCCACATTTGTATAATCTTGTCCCCCTCCTAGTACTAATAGTAAGAAATTTGTTTGGAATTGTATCTATGGGTTATTTTCCTAAGGTTATATTATCAAATCAATAAAGCACAAAACCCAAAGAAAACTATCAAGCACAATGGAAACTAAACATAAATAAAACGATTATACCTGTCATTGAAGCTTCCATGATTTACCTTCATAGCACCTTCTAACTTGTTGATTGTTGTGTTGCCCTCAGATTCAATGTGGGAGCAATCTTCGACTATGACAATGCCCTAAACAAGCTTTGAAGGATTTGAAGTAACTAAATGAAATCTAAGTGTTTATGCCTATGACAAAATAACTAAAATGCCAAATAAACTCTAAGCATCAATACGTCAAAATAACGAAGTTCATGTGTCCATCCAAAAATGTGAGCAAAATTGGCATTTTATAGAAAATGCAATTTTGAATGGATGGACGAGATTGAATTTTGACAGAAGCCTAAAATCAGAGGACGAGATTTAATGTGACAAATCCTAATCAGAGTTAGGGAAAAATGATTAAATGAGTGGTCAAGATGTCATTTGAGAAGATCAAATCGACGGTTGAGAATAAATGAGATAATTAGTCAGAAAAATAAAGATTTTCAAAAATCAAGAAGATAAGAGTTGAACTGAAAAGCAGATTTGGAAAATCAAGAATTTGCTCAATTGTTTGATTTTTGGAAGAATATTACCATTTTGAATTAAATTAATTCAAAATATGGATTTTGTGTGATAATAAATAATCAATTTTCAGATTATTTACTAAAATGAACTGACAGTCAGGAATGTAAGATCATTTTAAATAATTTCATTTATTTAAAATGAGGGAAATGTTAAATTTGGAAATTAAATAATTAAAGATAATTATTTAATTTAGAGGATATGATCAATCATTAAATAAATTAATAAATTCATTTAATTATGAGAATTAGTGACATATTAAATAAATAAATGAAATTCATTTATTTAATAATCAGGAAGAATAAAATGACATGAATTAATTAAATAATTATGAATTATTTAATCAATAGTCGAATGTGGACCAAGGACATAACTAAATGTCATAATTATGCTAGGACGAAAGTGGTAAAAATAGAGCTTGCAGGTTTAGGTCATTTTTAAGTGTTTTCATTTTGCCCCTCTTTGTCATAATGTAGTATGTCGCATTGTGACAAAGAAAATAAGTCAAAGCCATGCCCCAGTGAAGGTACAGAGTATCAATGCCCCCTCGAATTTTTTTAAAAATTTTGGGCTGGTGGCAAATTTTTTTTGGAAAGGGTCTCGATAAGTCAATTTGATGAGCAGAAAGACAGTGGCGCAGATGGTTTCGTATTCTGACATGTTTAAGGCAGCCAACGGGGTGGTCAAAGTTGGTCAAAAGGGCCTCCAGTAATAACCTAGTTGACAAATGTCATTTTGACTTTTATAAATAGGTTAACAAAGGGGTAAAAGTCAATTCATTTTCACTATTTACTTTAGCAAATTCAAGAGCTTAGAGTGAAGAGGACTTCTGCGAGGATGGTGATTCCAGTGGCTGAGCATCGCGGTGAGATCGTACAGACCTACAGGTGGCTAGAGGGCTCAGAGCCAGTGGTATATACCCCTAACCCACTTTGTCATTTTTTCATTTTGTGTGTCAAAATTAGGGTTTTAAGGCGAACAATGAATTTGGCACGACGCATATGCGTGTGTGTAAGCCGCATTTGACTTCGTGTTCGATGCATTTGATGCGTCGTGATGCAAGTGTAAGGGTATTTAAGGAAGGCAGAGGATGTGTAACACTTTTTCCAAAAAGTGCGACGCATTTGTCATAGCGAGCTGCATTCGAGAGTTATAAGGCCACATGTGTCATTTTGCGACGCATTCGCATGTTTGAGCGACACATGTGTCATATATCGTCATGCAAATGATATGATGTGATGCAATTGAGAAACAGAATGACGCAATCCATATGTCACGATGCATGTGAAGTACGCAACGACGCAACTGTTGTTTCGCGATGCAAGTGCAGTCAACACGGCGCATTTGACTTTGACTTTGACTAAGGCTAATTTTGATGCTTGTCAAATTTGAAATACTTTTTGATGATAATGACAATTGTCTAGAAGGTACTGACACATTGTTTGGCTTTGTGCAAAGATAGCTAGCCCCCATATATACATGAGAGAGCAGACCATCGACTTTCCGGTTTGGTGATCAGCTGACTTCGGGAGAGTGATGACGGTTGATGTAGCTAGGTCTGTATTATATTGCCTATATGCCTGCTATTCGAGAAAATAGGGGACTATTGACTGCATTATATGAGCGATGGCATTCAGAGACATGCTCCTTCCACCTACCGATGGGAGAGGTGATAGTTACACTTAAGGACATTTACCATATTATACGTTTGCCGATCCGAGGAGAGTGGATCATTTATGACCCTTGCCATGGCTATCAGACTTTCATAGCGTACTATTAGGATGAGGGAGCAGGATTCAGCATCTAAGGCTATGAGATCTGCTAGGAGTTTATGGCATAGCATAATGCTTGGTTCGATGCATTCTTGGAGGCACTGATTGGCCGGATACTGATTCCTGACCGACGTGGGCATGGGTTTCCCATTGGTTGGGGAGACGTGATAGTGGGAATGAGGCGGGATAGGATAGTGTATGCCTGGTGGCCCTGTTTGTTAGGCACACTCTACCATCAACTTCATGAGGTGGCATACTCGAGGGCAGAGAGCATTTCATGTGGCACCACCCTTCTGATGATTTGGGATTGGGAGCATATAGCAATATTTTTTCCTCCTATTCAGAGATTGCAGCTGGTCGAGGGGATTCCCTACACCTATTACTATGTCGATGCCTTACAGTAGACCAGGATGGGAGAGATAGGTTGGTGGTGCCATCGGATTGATACCATGGTTTCATTCATTTGGAGGCCATACAAAGACTGCCAGTAGTGGGATGATGAGGATGACCACTTGAGCTTCTGTAGATAGTATCGCTATCTGATTGGCAGGATAGTGCAGAGCCAAATTATTATAGAGATGTACCTATGACAACGTGTCCTTAGACAATTTGGAGAGCAGCAGGGTGTACCTACAGGCACAGCCAAGTATGCCTGATCTTCCAAGGAGTTAGATTGGGGGCCAACAATAACTGTAGATTTTTTTGAGTAGCAGATTGATGGGCTAGTAGCTCAATAGTGGGGATGGAGAGGTTGAGAGGAAGATCTAGGGACTACGGCTGACTATGACCTATGGTGGCAGGCACATCAATCAATGCCACTGAGAGATTCAGATGGGACAGCGCCGATTGACAGGAGGTCAGTTATACCACGCATGCCACAAGCCAGGCAAGGGGGTCGAGACGATGACAGAGAAAGAGGCAGGGATAGAGGCAGTAGGAGGGATGGAGGTAGAGGGAGGAGTGTAGGCCGAGGTGGAGGGAGAGATGGGGGCAGGGATGGAGGTCGGGGTGAAGATGATGGAGATGATGGGGATGATGGAGGAGACGACTGAAGACAGAGGAGAGATGGCCAGAGGCAAGGTAGGAGGGTGCAACCTCGTGTGGCCAGAGCCGCATTAGATGCTATCCTAGAGGTGGCCAAGGAGGGGGAGGGAGAGGAGGAGGAGCAGTTGAGGCTAGAGCAAGAGGAGGAGAGATAGGAGGAGCAGCCGAGGTAGGGGGAGGAGGAGAGATAGGAGGAGCAACCGAGGCAGGAGAAGGAGGAGGAGAGACAGGAGGAGCAGCTGAGGCTAGAGCAGGAGCTTGAGGTGGACGTAGATGTGGATGTGCCTTGGGACAAGGGAGTTGGTGGCAAGGAGGTCATAGAGGATGAGGATGATGATGGAGATGATGAGGATGCCATGGATGAGACCAAGAGACTCCTGAGATGGAGGATGGTGGAGGGAGAGGAGATATCACCAACTTTGACATTGCCCCAGGACGCCATGACAAACTAGAGGGTGGTAGATCTGTAGAGGAGGCTAAATGAGAGTGCGGCATAGGTCACGACACTACAGGTAGAGCTAGAGGTGGCTCGGGTAGAGCAAGATCAGGCAGTGATCCGTCAGCAGGAGTCAGCATAGTGGTGTGTGGATTTTGTAGCTTTATGTTCAGGACCTTTAGGGGATATGGCTCGTGAGCTTGCTAGGGTGAGCACTCGTTTTGGGCAATACAGGACCCTATATGAGCAGGAAGTTCCTCCCAAGTGATGAGATCCTACACTGTCGCGCTCACAGACGAGGATAGGTAGTGGTCACAGATCAAGAAGTGGGAGTAGCAACATGAGTCACACTAGTGCAGGAGGGTCTACCTCGTTAGGGCACACATTAGGGCACAGGTCCCACCACTCTCACAGGAATGCCTTGAGTCATCATTTGAGCCGTATTCATGGGTCTATTGGTTCAGAGTAGAGGTCAGCATAGAGGCAACCACCAGTGATAGATCTGTCAGCGTCACAGAGTCAGGCCGCAATGTCATCATAGGTGCCATTAGGGTCAGTGCCATCAAGTTCACAGACAAAGGTTGTTACCATTCCACCTATTACCTCAGTGCCAGTCACAGGTCCTCAGCCACCACACTCTTCGCCACAAGGGGATGATGAGAGCCTTTCCTAGGGGCATGTTTGCTACATTTGCTTCTATGTTATGACACATTATGTATAGACCACTGAGCCTGCGAGCTCCATTTTTGGGATATCTCTTGACTCCATCCTATGACATTGTATATTTTTGTGAGATGATGTTATATGATGATGCAGTTTTGATGCAGGCCACATGTGTGTTATGTGATGCTATTTGATTTATGCATTATGATATATGTGATGTGATGCTTTATGTATGATGTTGATTTATGATGGATGATGGTACTATTTATATGTCTTGTCATGTATGTCCTATGATCCTTACTTATGATATGATGCCATGATGATGCAATGCTTATTTATATGTTATGTCAATTTTGTTATGATGATGATAATGATACGCATAATGTATTTATTTGAATGTATGCCATGTTTATGATTATGTTAATGCAATATGCAATGAAATGTATATGATTTAATGCTATGGATGATGTATGTATGGACCTAATGCAATGTTTATATGATCATGTATGCACTTATGTTTTTGTATGTCATAGGATATCATCGTGATATGGATGAGAGAAGATGACCAGAATGAAGATGATGCATGTTAGTTCCTAGACCAAATCCTTCAAAACTTTACTGTAGGACTTTAATATTTATTGCTCTTAATCATCATTGGGTAGATTGTTGTAATGGCCAACAAACACCATGATATGACATAGATCAAGGTGTGCAAGGTTGTACCATCACATAAGACAAGAAGTCACAGATAGGGATGATAATGACTCATACAAAGAGTGCAATTGCCCCAGTCTTTTATCATAATCAACCATAAGCAGAAAAAGACAAGAAGGAAAATTCATGAAACATCGTTGCTTCTCTAAATCCTGTTTCTACGACATCCTTGAGAAACTAGCAGCATGATTGCCAAAATACCAAATAGAGCCCATATCATGATATGTCGCTATTTTTCTAAATCCCGAAATTAGGACCTCACTGAGAAACTAGTAATCATGCGTGTCAACAAGTCAAGATAAATGTCATGATACGTCGCTACTTCTCTAAATCCTGTTGTTGGGATCTCGCTGAAAAACTAGTAATATGATAAAAAGTCAAAAGACAAGTGCCAAGTGTTTGCCAAGTGTGTCTGGATACCCAGTGTTTTAATGTCAAGATGTAATGTATGATGATGTTAAGATACCAGGGTGTCAAGGTTCTGACGATGCCAAGATGATGAATGTCAAAGATTGTCAAATTCAGGAAGGACACATCCTGAATAATGTTGATGTTGAGAGGATTGATCGCTAAATGTCAAAAGGGATCCCTTGAAATGCCAATGATAGAGATGGTGATGATGCCTAGGAAGGACACATCCTAAGGCATAAATAATAGACTTTTTTCTTCAGAAGGACACATTTGAAGAATACTGATGTTGATAGGAGTGATCCTTAGATGTCAAGAGGATCCCTCAAAATGTCGAATGACAGTGAGATGCCTAGGAAGGACACATCCTAAGGCATGAATGACAAAGGCTATTCTTTAGAAGGACACATCTGAAAGATAACCAAGAGTTGATAGTTTGACAGGTTATGATCATTTGACTTTTTTTGACCAAGTTTGGCTTGTGTTGACCATATGTCAATTTTTTTTGACATGTTGACGTGATTGTCATGTTTGAATAAATGATTGCCATACTTTGTTTTAGGAGTTTTTCCATTTGGAAAATGATTTGTCTTGACTTGAATAATTTTGACGTGTGTACCAGTGTAATGCCATGAACCCTAACGGACTGACCTAGTGCGGCCTCGGGGGCTCATCGATAGATGGCCTTGCCTACGTCATACACTCGGAGACCTCGTAGATCGACATAACCAATGACTTTGTCTTGATGATCAAATATTGCGCCATGATTTTATTTTGACAAACCTAAAAGGACTGACCTAATGTCTTGGGGACTCAAATATGAGTCTTGCCTACAAAGCAAATGCACAGAGACAACGTAGTTCAGACAAATGACAAAGACTTGACTAATGTAACGAACATGCTGAAATGTGACCTTGTTTTGCGTTCTTCAAGCAGTTTGATGTTTATTGTGGTTTTCTTCAGGACGTTTTTCAATTTTTAGGTCTTTCTTCAGGACATTTTGCGATGTTTTTGGTCTTTTTTAAGGACTTTTTGTGATGTTTCTGTCTTTTTTTTTTTAGGACTTTTTGTGATGTTTTTGGTCTTTTTTTCAAGACTTTTTGCAATGTTTTTATCTTTTTTTAGGACTTTTACAATTTTCAAGACCATGCGTGATATCCACTGTAGTTATATGGTAAAAATTTTGCCGCTAGTCAGGTCGAAGACTTAGCCAATTTTAAAGGATGTGAACGGGATGTGCCTGGGGTGCCAGATGGACAGTATTCAAGACTTGATGTCAACCTTTTTTCAACCATGAAAGGAAGGGTATGCTATCGTAGTGGCGATGGAAAACGTACTTCATCCTAGGCCAAGGTAGACAAAGTAACAATAGATGGCAGAGCAATGATTGATTACGCATGGCACCTATGTGCCAGGTTTTCACCATGGTAGTTATCCAAAGTGCCTGTTTGCTAGGTTTTCACTATTGGATGAATTATTTTTCTTTACTATTTTTTTCATGTTTCTTTTTTTTTTTGGTGCCGCCAAGATGCCTGTTTGCTAGGTTTTCATCAAGGCAACAATTTTTTACCATTTTTCAATATTTTTGTATTTTTAATGTTTTCGGCTCAACTTTCTGATGTTTATGCATAGAACTTCCGAAGATGTAGACTATTGATAGGCTCTGTCAATTGTTCACCATCCAGGGTAGCCAACTAATATGCTCCAAAACCAAAAGAAGATACAATGACGTAAGGACCCAACCAGTTTGGTTCAAACTTGCCCAACTTTTCACTAGTACAAAAACAACAATATATGACTAAATAAACTACTAAAAATTGCATTTAAATGACTAATTTTGGTCACATGACCATTAGTAGTTTATTTCCGGTCATTTATAATGTGACCAAATTTATGACTAAACTATTTTAGTCATTTATCTAGTCATTGAGTTGGTCATTGATTTAGTCATTGATTTAGTCGTTAATTTAGTCATTGATTGTTATTAATTGGTCATTTATTTAGTCATGGTAGTGATTTATTTAGTCATATATTTAGTCATTAATTTAGTCATTGATTATTGTTAACTGGTCATTTATTTAGTCAAGGTAGTCATTTATTTAGTCATAGTAGTCATTTTATTTAGTCATGATAGTCATTTATTTAGTCATGATAGTCATTATAGTCATTTATTTAGTCATGGTTTAGTCATTTATTTAGTCATGTTAATAATTTATTTAGTCATTTATGAACTAATGCTTTCATATGTGTATGCAAACTCTTATTTTTGGAGAATTATATTCCAATAACTAGTTTATGAAATTGCAAACCAAGAGAAAATTTTGTTGTGATTGAATAATATAAAACTTTAAAGCTCTTATGTTATTAAAACTTCAACAAATTTGGGATTGAAACAACATTGGAAAACAATTCTCTATATATTCAAACTGTATATAAAATATGTTACAAAGAACTCTATATATAGAGTTTCAAATACAAAATCTTTTGCAGTATATAAACTGCTAATTTATTATACTTTTAAAATTGAAAAAAAACTAAAACTAAATGGTGTGAATGTATGTCTTTAGTGATGCCACTATTGCACATGAGATGGAAAATAAATGCATTTAGTAAAGCACTGGTTTTGCATTTTCTCCTTGCTCTATACCTATCCAAAATAAAAAAATAAACATATTACTAGGTAGCATAAACAATGAATATCTTAAAAGCAGATACACATAAGCATTAGAGTAAGTCTAATAAATAAAAATGCATAGAATTAATGATATTACAAAAAAAATGCATTTGCAAAAGAATTAATATCAGAGTGATATCTTAAATATTACCAGTTTATCAGAACAATATCTCCTTGCTATGTAATGTCCATAAACATATTACTAAATAGTTGTAAACAATGAATATCTTAAATGCAAATACCCATAAGCATTAGAGTAAGTCTAATGAATAAAAATGCATAGAATTAATGATATTCTAAAAGAAATGCATTTGCAAAAGAATAAATATCAAAGTAATATCTTAAATATATTACTCGATTATCAAAGTAAGTCTCATAAATAAAAAATGCATAGAATTAGTGATATTGCAAAAGAAATGTATTTGCAAAAGAAATAATCTCTACTTTTTCGATTTTGGATTCAATTATTGTATTATTCTTTAAATCAAATCACCACAATATCTTGAAAAAATAAATTTCATTCTAAATTTAAATTAAATTCTAATTTCTAATTTAACAATTACTAATTTAGATATAAAAGCAACCTTTCTTTTTTAGTTTCTCTTTTCTAATAAAAAAAAAAACTAAAAAAGAAAGATTGCTTCAAAAAAACTAAGCTAGTAATAAAATTATTTAAGAAATTTCATTCTAAATTTAAATTAATTTCTAATTTCTAATTTAACAATTACTAATTTAGATATAAAAGCAATCTTTTTTTTAATTTTTTTTTCTAATGAAAAAACTAAAAATAAAGATTTTAAAACTAAAGCTAGTAATAAAATTATTTAAGAAAACTAAAACTTAATTTTATTCTAATTTAAATTTCATTTTAAATTTAAATTAATTTCTAATTTCTAATTTAACAATTACTAATTTAGATATAAAAGCAACCTTTCTTTTTTACTTTTTCTTTTCTAATGAAAAAGAAAAACTAAAAAAGAAAGATTGCTTCAAAAAATTAAGCTAGTAACAAAATTATTTAAGAAAAACTAAAAAAATTATTAGAATGTCTCTTGATGACTAAAATTCTATTGTAATAAAATTATTTAAGAAAAACTAAAAACTTCAAAAAAACTTAAATGTATATTATCAGCAATGAATGGAAGATACACTATGAAGCTGTGAATGTGCTCGAAATTATTGAAAGCACTGTGAGAATAAAATGGGTTCAAGAATACAAGCCTAGATTATTTACAAAATATAATTCAAGAACAAAATCTGAAAATGAATGAAAATAGGCCAGAGATTTCAAGAAATGTCAAAAGTTGTGATATTAAGTGGAAAGAAGCTAAATCAAGGCCCTCTATTAAAATCAAGATTTCCAATAAATATAATAATTCTCTCAGTTATGAAGGTGCTCTATGGGAATTCAGACACACTTTGGCTGCTCCTGTCCAATTTGTCATTCATCCCATTCACAATTAGACACTTTACTTGGATAAAGAGCATAAAAGAAAATTAAAGAAAGAATTTCAGGGCATGCCATTTATATAATTTTTGGAGTTTCCTTTGTGGAAACGTCAAGTATACAAAAGTATGTTTTATTGAGTATTGGGTCTCTACCACACAGCCATGAGGAAGAGAAAATGAACATAAAGAAAAATATCCAGAATGCTATGAAGGTCATGACCATTAGAACACAAAAAGCCCTCAAAATAATGAAAATAGTAAGTTGAGAGTGCAAAACTTTTACATTTTCTATAGAAAGAAAGTAACCCATCAAGATTTGTGCAAGGAGATACAAGGTTTTTTATCATATTGCCTCTACTGAACTTGAATCGAGCCTATTCTCATAGAAATTTAAGAGATAAGAATAATGAAACTTACACAAGATTGTTGTAAAGGAGACGCCCTCCAAAGTCTTTAGAAATGAGCCTCAAAAATACTCCAATGGCAGTCAAACAAAGAGGAGAGATATCAACAAATGGTAAGCAAAGGAAATACAATAGAAAAATACTCAGTCGTGACCAAGTGAGCTCGATAAAATGCTTCAAAATGGAGAATACTTTTCAGTTTCAAAACCAAAGACTTACCTCTACAAGATTTTTTTTTCAGGAAAATCATCAGAAACAACATAATGAGTCACCATTCCACTCTCAAACCCTACCCAGGCATGGCGATGTTGAGTTTTCTCCAAAAATACAAGTGAAAAATGAAATGAGATTAGGGCTCAGTTTCTTTTTTATTTAGGGTTTTTTCATTACCCTAGGCCCAATGGTTTATTTTTCACATTGTATTAAAGAAAATAGGTACCTTTTATGATTTTTATTAGAAAAATAAAATACCATCATTTGATTTTGATTTCAAAATTAAATCTCCCGCTTTTAAATATATTATAATATAATATTTATATTATATTATATTATATTATAACAATTATATTATATTATATTATAACAATTATATTATATTATTATATTATATTAGTATTTAATATAATATTATATAATAATATATATTATGTAATATCATATTATATTATAATTTATTATTATAATATATTGTATTGTAATATAATTTATTATTATTATTATTATTATATTATATTATAATACAATACACTTCCTCAATTCAATTTTTTTTAATTAACCACTTTAATATCATATTGTCTAATTTTTATGTGTGACTAATTATTTAGTCATCTTTATTTGTGTTTTGAAATGAAAGATAGCCCTCAAAATGTAATTGGATTGTTTAAATCATATTTTATTAGTGAAATTGACCACAATTGCTCTTTGATACATTTGACATGCTAACACAATAGGAAAATCAAACTGGCTTCAAATTATAGTTAAAAACATTAATGATTCATTAACATAATGAGTAATAAAAGTTAAAGAATGTAAATGTTAATTTTTTTTATAAAATATGTGAAGGCCTTAAGACTGCACCGAGAGCCAATGCTTTCCATGCAATAGGTATTTTTGGTGCATCAAGCAACCTAGGTGGCCAAATGGCCCGCTTAGGTAGGGGTCCCATGAGGGGGGCTTAAGCTCTATGGATTATGATCAAATTCAAAAGAAAAAAGAACAGAGTAATAGTCATTTATTTAGTCATTTTATTTGTCTGATATTAGTCATTTATTTAGTCATTTAGTTGTGATTTTACCCGATGACCAGATTAGTCACTTATAAATGACCAAATTAGTCATTTATTTGCAAAATTCTACTAGTGTTAGTCATGTGACTAAAATTTTTAGTCACGTAGTCATTTATTTTCCAAATTCTACTAGTGTTTCTCTGTCAGCCTGGTTCTTAGGGTTCTACATGAGGACTAAGTCGCCAATGTCAAACTTCCTAACCATGCATTTCTTATTATAACTATGACAAAGACAGTTCTGATACACTTGTAGATGGCTCAAAGAATTTTTCCTTCTTTCCTCTAACATCTCCAGCTCATGTAGGCGCAACTGTCTATACTCCTCCTCATCAGTTAAACCCTTTAGGGAGACTTCTAAGGAAGGAATTTCAACCTCAATGGGAAAGATGGCCTTAGCTCTAAAGACCAGAGCAAATGGAGTGGCTCATGTGGGTGTACGAATGTTAGTGTGGTAAGCCCACAGAGCAGGGTTGAGTTGAATATGCTAGTTGTGGCCAGCGTCATTGACAGTCTTTTTCAAGATTTTAATAATGGTTTTATTTGATGCCTTAGCTTGACCATTTCCTTGCAAGTAATACAAAGAGGAAAAATGATGTTGGATATGAAATCGCTCACATAACTCATGAACGTCTTGGTTTTTAAACAGACGTCCGTTGTTAATGATGATGGATTGCGGAAGGCCATACCGACAAATGATGTAGTTAAGAATGAATTTGGATATTTGTTTGTCAGTTATGTATGTCAGAAGGATGTCTTTGATCCACTTCATAAAATAATCAATTGCAATGATGATGAATTTGTGACCATTTGATGAGGTAGGATGGATCTTACCCATGAGGTCGAGTCCCCATTGAGCGAAGGGCCAAGGAGAAGTGATCGGCTAAAGTTCCTGTGCTAGAGCGTGGATCAAATCACTATGAATTTGGCATTGGTGACAAGTCTTGACATATTCTAGTGCATCTTTTGCAATGGTTGGATAGTAGTACCCAAGTCTCGTTATCTTCTTGGCCAGAGTAGGACCACTTGAATAAGACCTGCATATACCCTCATGTACTTCGCGTAAGGTTGTATGTGCTTCATTAGTGTCAAGACATTTAAGGAGGGTGTCGTCAAAGCTATGACAGTAAAGGGTATCACTGACGATGGCATGTCTTGCTGCTTTTCAGATAAAAGAATTCCTCTGGTTATTGGACAAATTAGGTGGAAGGGTTTGAGATTTAAGATAGTCATAAATATCTTGGTACTAGGGAGAGTTAGGACTAACAAGTTCGCAGACCATTTTTGACTTCGGAATGTCATAGGCGGGGACCAACAATTGTTCTATTAGGAATTCCAGCTGAGGCATATTGCTTGGAATGTCGAGGAGAGAGCCTATTGTATCCATTGCATCTACCACTTTGTTCTATGCTCTTGGAACTTGTTCAAAAGTCACCATATGAAAATACGTTTGAAAACTGGTAACCATTCATTTCTAGGGCATGAGTTTCTCATGCTTTGTGTCGTAGTCATTGTTAACCTAGTTGATGACCAGCTGAGAATCCCCATAGACATGTAGTGTTTGTATATTCCATTTTATTGCCATTCTAAGTCTTGTAACCAGTGCCTTGTATTCCGCCACATTATTTGTGCATGGGAAAGCTATGTAGAAAGACTTAGGAATGGAGTCTCCTTGAGGGGTGATGAACAGGATTCCTGCCCCCGAGCCATGATTTATGTGTGATCCGTCAAAGTAGTCTCCAAGGTGACTTAGGTTCCATATGGAATATCGACTCATCTGGAAAATCTGCCACTAATGGATGATCACTTTGTAAAGGTGCGTCCACCAGCTGGTCTGCTATGACTTGTCCTTTTGTTGCCTTTCTTTCTACATATTGAATATCATATTCACTTAGAATCATGACCCATTTTTCCAGACATCCTGTTAATGCTGGTCGACTTAACAAATATTTGAGGGGGTCGATCTTTGCTACTAGTTGTGTCTGATGGCTTAACATATAATGTCTTAACTTTTGTGCTGCAAAGACCATGACTAGACAAGCCCGCTCAATTGATGTGTAGTTTAGTTCATACCCGACCAATGTTCGAATGATGTAATATATAGCTCTTTCTATTTCTTCTTGGTTGTTCTGTGCTAGGAATGCCCCCAGTGCTAAAGTAGTGGTAGAGATGTATAATATCAAAGGATTTCCTTGAATGGGAGGCATAAGGACTGGCGGCAACAATAGGTAATCTTTTATTTGCTAAAAGGATTCTTGGCATTTATCTATCCACACAAAGGGGATACCTTTGCACAAAAGATATTGGAATGGTTGGCATTTATCGACCAATTGGGCTATGAAGCATCGAATAGACTATAACCTACCTTGTAGGGTTCTTAGTTCACTGATTCCTCTGGGCGGAGGCATGTCAATGATGGCTTTTAATTTTGCTAGATCGACCTCAATGCCTCTTCGAGAAACTATGTGTCCCAAGAGTTTACCCAATGTTACACTGAAGACACATTTCTTAGGATTTAGTCAGACTTTGTATTCTTCTAGAGTCTCTTGAAAATTATGTCTAACACCTTCAGATGATCCTTTCTTGTTACTGATTTATCCAAAAGGTCGTCTATGTAATCTTCTATTATTTTATGCATCATGTCATGAAAGATTATGGTCATAGCCCTCTGATATGTGGCACCTACATTTTTAAGACCAAATGGCATGACATTCCAATAGTATGTACCCCAAGGGAAAGTGAATATTGTTTTATGCTGGTCTTCGAGGGCAATGCGAATCTGATTATAGCTGGAGAAACTGTCCATGAGGGACAACATCTCATATCCTGATGTGAGGTCAACTATGATATCAATATTTGGTAAAGGAAAGTCATCTTTTGGGCATGCCTTATTTAGGTCTCTAAAATATGTGCAGACGTGGATCATCCCATTTGGCTTTGTTACTAGCACTAGGTTAGATATCCATTCAACATAATCAATAGACTGTAGGAACCCGGAATCTAGAATTTTCTTCAACTCAGCCTTGACCAATAGGGCGACCTGAGGATGCATTTTGTGTAACTTTTGTTTAACTAGTTTGGCATTAGGCAATAGTGGCAGATGGTGCAGAACTAGTTCTGGGTCTAATCTTGGCATGTCAGCATAGGACCATGTGAAGTTGACTTTACATTTTGCAAAGAATTTGTGAAATTTTGGTCTCTCTTCTTCAGTCAAGGATGTAGCGAAGAGGACCATTTTGGGATCTTCTACAGTTGATATGTTGTCTTCTATAGTATCTTCTATAAGCATAGCTGATTTCTCTTGAGTTACGGGAAGAAAGTCCAGTCCTTCATCTTTGGGTGCCTCAGAGAGGTTTTCACCCACATATACGTCCTTTGTTTTTACTTTTTTTTCGTCAGAAGGTGCCTTTCCATTTTCACCTAAATACGTTTCATTTTTTATTTTATTTTTATTTTTAATTTTGTGACTGGAGGACGAAGTAGTCTCGCCGAAGTAGGCTGCACAATCTAGGTCAATGGCGAATCTTTCCTTGTGATCACCACTAGGTATGCCCTCACGTAATCCCATAAATTCTGCAATAGCCTCATTTTGAAAGGTGTCTAGGACTGGCGGGCCTTGTTGGTCCCAATCAATTAATTGTGGATAGACTAAGGAAATTCCATTGTTAGCATTGGTGAATTGAGGGGAGGATGTGGAAAGCATGTAGATGGATTCAGAGATATTGTAGATGAAATTATCACCATCCAATTCCACATCGGACTCTATCCAATATTCCCCTTCACTTGTTTCATATTCATTGTCAAAGTAAGGGGTGAAGGGCTCAGAGTCGAGGTTGTCCGCATTATCTAGAAATTCAGATGGATTCGACTACTGGTTACTAGATTCATGTGGTGGGTCTTGTATGTCATGGGGAAGGGAAATGGAACTATGACTATTTGGGTAACAGTCACTTAAGGATCTTTGAGAGCCAAATTCCCACTCTTGGGAGTCAGTTTTGGTGAATTTTTCTTTAGTGGTCTCAACAATTTCTGAAGCATGCATGTGCTCACTCGAAAGCCCAATGGTATGTTGGTTGTCATTGTCGGGAAATCCATACCCTGATCCAAGATACTTTGGTATTTTGAAAGATTCTATGGGCTCTCTTCGTCCAGTTTTATTTCTACCTAGGCCACTAGTTCCATCATAGCCTTTAGCCTTCATCATGTCATATCCCTTGCCATATTTCTTAACTGGTAATGGGGGGTAGTTCGGCCATATCTTTATAGAGCCATCCTATAATATTAGTCAGGTCCTCGTTACTCATGTCTCCCAATTTTATGAAAACCTTTTTTGGTGGAACTTTGAAAATTTCTTTGGGTTCCATTCTAAAACATGGTCAACCATAAACCTTCAGAGACTTGGGTATTGTTGTGATGCTATATGATGTATGTAGTTTGAATTCTCCATAGCCTAGGTCTTGGTTCTTGACATTGGGTTCATCCTTAGGAAGTGTGGAAGATGTGGACGGAGTGGACATGGAAGGTGATGCGAATGTGGATGGGTCAATGTATTTAGAAGAAGAGGGGCTAGAAGCTTCTCGGTTGATAGGCACTTGGTTTGCAGAAATACCCCTTAGGTTAGTACAATATTTAAAAGGGTTAGGGTCTCCATATATGGTGATTTCTATGCTGTCAAATGGGAATTTTAAGCATTGGTGATATGTGGATGGAACGACTTTTAAGGCATGAATCCATGGGCAGCCGAGCAAGATGTTGTAAGGTAATTCTAGATCCAGTACCGGGAAAGTTGTATCCACAATGACTAGTCCTACTCTGATAGGAAGAGAAATAATGCCTCATGAAGAGCATTCTTTGTCATCATATTCTTTTATGACTATACTCTTTGCAGGGTCTACACATGCATCATAAAATCCTAAAGCCTTAACCAGTTTCAAGGAGCATATGTTCAATCCTCCTCTACCATCTCCTAAAACTCTTCTGACCTTGTGCTTATGGACGAAAGTTTCAATGTGTAATGCATCATTATGGTTAGTCTTGGGTGAAGAGTAGTCTTGATTAGAAAAGGTGACATGGTGAGGTGTAGTGAGGTATCCCACCATGCTCTCAAATTGGTTGACATCAATATCCTTAGGGACTGATGACTCTTGCAGGGTTTTATCCAGTATAGTGTTATGCATGGGAGAGATGCGAAGCAACTCAAGTATAGAAATTTGCGCAGGAGTTTTTCCAAGCTGGTCGATAAGGTTAAACTGACTCTTGGGTTTCCATTGCTTTGTGGTCAAGGTGGGTTTTGATTGCCTAGGAGATGGACTGGGTATGGTAAGCTTAGGTTGCCTAACAAGAGGCGGACTAGCTATGGTGACCTTGCCACTTTGAGTAGTAGCATTGCATTGGGGTGCTCTCTTAGCTATGATGGTATTGACACATTCATTATCAGTTTAGATATTGTTTATAGTAGTTCCACCGGAATAGGCATACTTGCTCAGGCGAAATTGGCTTGATTGTTGTTTATCTTTGGACCTGACGTGGAAGCATTATTAGAACCATGGTCTTGCAATGGGTTCTTAAAAATGGTATGATTTGAATTAGAGGCAAATTGTGGTCCACCTACCTCAATTATATGGTTCTCGATAAGGTCTTGTACAAGATTTTTTAATTCTTGAAAGGAAGAAGTTTTATGTCCTTTTTCCTGATGATAATCAAAAAATGCATTATCATCCCATCATGCTGTTTGAATTGTCCTGGGTCATAAGGTTTTGGTTCTTGAGTGTGATGACACCATTCTGAAGGAATTTCTTGAGGACTTCCTCAATGGGCTCACCCAAGGGAGTGTATGTGCAACCCCTGGGGAATTTTCTCATCTGACAGTATTGTCCTTGATTATTTTGGCTGCTTCGGTTGTTTGGGGGGACATTGGTAGGGGGTGTCAATATTGTCGTTGATTTTTTTTGTGGTTGAACCCCTTTTAGAGCTAGTATAGGACCCATAGTGTTTGCAGCCTTGGAGTCCACAACACTGTCATTGGTAACATGTTTATTTTTGACCCAATACTTATTTTTGTCAGTGGGAGGATTTGCATTTGTGTTTTTAGGACCGTATCTTAGCTGTCCCTTTGCAATAAGGGCTTTCTCAATTTGGACCCTTTTTTCGACTAGGTCCATGAAGGTTGTGCAACAATGTACTTGTAATGCATATTTTAAGGGTCCTAGAAGTGTTTGAACGAACATGTCCACCTTTTCCTTTTTGGGTATGTTGATGTGGCAATGACTCTCTAGACTTCTCCATTTTTGAAAGAATGGGATGAATGTTTCACCAGCATCCTCTTGCATGAGATTGCATAAGCTAGTAATAGAGGTGTCCATGTTAATGTTGTATGCATAATTTTTATGAATTTGTGTTTAAGCTCATCCCATGTTTGGATATCCTTTTGAGTGGAGAACCATTCAAGGGAAGGACTTGCAAGACTTTTAGAAAAAAGTCTCATCAAGTATGTTTTTTCATAGGTGATGTCCATACAGTTGGTTGTAAATTCGCAAACGTGTTCGATGGGGTTTTCCTTTCCTCTGTATTTGGTAAAATTAGGTGACACATATCTCGAAGGAAATGGTGGCATGTATAAGTTCATGTTGAAGGGATATACGGATAGATCATATGACACTTCTAATTTTTTTTTGGATATTTGTATGTTTTCTATGGTCTTCTCTAGACCCATCAGTTTTGCTTGTAAGGCATCAATTATAGGGTCATTTGTGGTCCCATATATAGGATTGATTGGTATGCCATAGGTCCCCATTTTTTGTGCATGGATGTTGGTGTATTGTTGAGGGATGGGTTGTTGTGACATGTGTGATGTGTTTTGATTTGTGTGTTGTTGGTATTGAAAGTTTGGATTGGGGGTATGTTGGTGGGTATGAATATGGGATGAATATGTTGGGATGTGTCCCCTAGCCATTTGGGTTGATATTTGGGGAATATGGTGACCTTTTATATTTTGATGTGCGAATGATGTCATAGGTTGTGTGTGTTGACTGCCTTGTCCAAATTGTTGGGATTGTACAAGGGGAATGGTCGCATTTTGTCCTTGGGAGGTGATGGCATTGGACTGTGTTGACGTGTTAACATTTTGTTTTTGTCCTTGAATAAAGATATGTCGTTTGCCTCCACCCAAAGGATTTTGTGAGATACCAATGAGAGGATATGATGAAGATGTACTCATGGTACTATATCTAGTTGTCAATGGAGGATTTCTATGGCTTGATGATGCCGCCATGGCATTTACCATAGTGGTAAAGAGAGGGTTGGAATAACTTTCCCACACTGTCGAGGAGCCAAAGGTGGTTCCAGCTGATTGTGACGATGTTGTGGATATTGTGGGCACTGTGATGGATTATGATCCTCCAATGGATGTAGCATTTATTGAATTGAATTCTTTGGAATGTTGGAGGTAGCACTCATGGTCATTGTGACATTTTGTGAGGTGGCATCAAAAAAGGTATTGCTCATGGTGTTTGGATGTTGACCACTATTGGACATGTTATGTGTGTTGTGGTCATTGGGGTCAGGAGATGTTGATTTCAACATGTTAATGTTGAATTCATGGGGTAACTTAGCTCCTTGACTTAAGAGTATGGCCAAATATCTGTCTTTGTCATATAGGACCATTTGTTCCACAAATTGGGATGCCTCTGGATCTTGTACTGCTACCTCTAGGTTTTCCTCAAGTGTTTGTATGTATTCATCCTTACGTAAGAATGGTTCAAAGGGGTTGTTTGATGAGGATGGTATGGTTGTGAGAGGTTGAGTATTTGTGTTGCTAAATGGGTTGTCAAAAGTCCAATTTGGGTCATAAGTGGGATTGGTGACATTTGAATTAGAATCTTGTCCAAAGTTTTCCATTTGTCTTTTCTTTCTTTGGAGTCTAGTTTCCACCATAAAAGGGAATTGCTCAAATGAGGTAATGAAAATGATGACAAAATGCAAGGATGATACTAGCCTATGTTTTTTTTTTTTTTGATAATGAGGGGTGGCAATGCTTTCTTTGAGTCTAGTTTCCACCATAAAAGGGAATTGCTCAAATGAGGTAATGAAAATGATGACAAAATGCAAGGATGATACTAGCCTATGTTTTTTTTTTTTTTGATAATGAGGGGTGGCAATGCAAGGTAATGAATAAGGAAACGATTGATGCAAAATGACAAGGTTGTCAAAGCCAAAGTGTCGAATGAGGACTAAGATGGTAATGCTAATGAAGGACTAAGGTGATTAATGCAAAGTCTAGGTTCAAAATGAGGACTAAGGGTGGATAATGCAAAGTCTAAGTTAAGAAATGATGACTAAGTTTGGACAATGTTGGAAAATGGTTTGTCTAACCACTCTAAGCTTGAAGTATGTCTCAATTTAGGTTATCAAAAGGACTTGGTAAAGGGACTAAATGACAAGGTAAAAATGATGAGTGAGCCTGCCTAACTAGACTATTGAGTTGGAGGTTCTCACAAAAATGACAATGACCGAAAAGAGGAATAACGACTATGTCCCAAGATACCCTAATTTTGAAAACAATGGTATTTGCAAAGTGAGGAGATTTGACCTAATCCAAAGTTTTCCCAAAATGAAACCTAAGGAAAAATGACGATTATGACGCCTAAGAAATGCAACTAAAATATGGAAATTGTAAACCTATGATTAAAGTGCAAGCTAATGAATGCAAATGATGGACGTTTTGAGCAATTTCGATTCTAGTTTTTGACAAAGATTTTTGAAAAAGATGTTTGACAGTGGGCTAAGATGTCTAGACTCAAATTCTGGTCTTAAAATAGGGTTTACTTTGTTGACAGGCAAATGCGTCGTTATAGGCAGCAAATGTGTTGCATCTATCAAATGTGGCTTTTGGAATGGCAAATGCGGCTTTAAAAAAGTCAAATGCGGTTCAATATGTTGAATGCGGCTTTACAAAAGGTGAATGCAATTTAAGATAGGAAAATGAGGTGTTTAGAGCAGCAAATGCAGCTTGTCAGAGTAGATGTGTTGCAAAGTTTGGCAAATGCGGTGCAACAGAGCAAATGCGATTTGACAGATGCATCTCAAGATACTAAAAAGTCAATTTTATGATGTTGTGGTTAAAAATCTGAATTGTTGAAATTTTGACTGTCTATTTTTAGATGTTGGAGTGTTGTTTGTTTTGTTTGAGTAACCAGCAAACACTTGGCAAGCACGATATTTTGAAAAGTAAACAAACACACAAGAGAACAAGTACGATCCTAGGTTAGGCCATGACAGTATTCGCTAGACTCCACATGGGTTTCCCCAGTCGCATATATGTAGCGTGTGAATCCAGAAGCTTGGCTGCACGGGCTCCCCCTTACAATGCACTCTCTTCTCAGGCCAACCAAGCTTCCAACCCCCATGAAACTCCCATGGCAGATTGATCACCTCTACTAGAGACTACAAAGACGTGGAAGGCTTCACACCAATCGATGTTGTACTAGCAAATAGAAGGTTTTGGGCTTACTACACAAGAGTTTTTAATTCGGGACCCCCATTCGAGTGGCCATACATGGGGCAAGAGATTAATCACCGATTAGGTGGCACTCCAGTCTGAAGAGGTTAAGCTCAATAGGGTTTATGGGAGTACAACTCTGTCTGTATGACACATCCGCACTCGTAATCTTAGATTTTCCCTTAAGATTAACATTTATATACCGGTCGGGGGTAGCTTGGCTTTAGTTCCGTTGCCAGTTTGAGTCTTGTTGGGGTGATGAAATCCCCAGGCAGACCCAATTTCTAGAGGCAATAATCATTTCTCTTACACCTAGGATCACATTACTGTGCAAGGGGAGAGGATACGCTGGTTATTGCATCAAGGTTTTATAGCAAATAAAATGGGTTTGGCTTTCTGATCACCAAGTTTTCACAAGGTGAGAGCATAATCACCTAAAATTTGTTCAAACACAATCAAACACTTGCAAATAAAGTTCATTTTAGTGCACCAATGGAAATATTCCTAAACTAAAATCACAAACAATGGTTTAAATGATAAATCTTTGACAAATGTAGCTGGAAAATCACATGTCAGTAGTTTCATCAAATGCCTTTGACCCACGAAAATGCTAACACCACATGCTACAAATCAAAATTAATAACACAAAAAACCTATGCTAGAAAAGAAAACCAGAATACCCAACAAAAAAGATTAGAATAGAAAAATAGAAAACAAAATGCAAACAGAAAAGGACAGAAACCAGAAAGCCAAAGGGAAGAAAAATTCACCAGGTAGATGCGTCGTAGCAGATGCGTCACGTTTCTATCAAATACGGTGTTTCATACTTCTAATGCATCACCTCATAGCGATTACGTTGTTTAGGTTATCGAATGCGTCATGACACATCAGATGCGGCTCAAGAAAACTTGAATGTTTCGTTCCATACTTGTTCCTACAAAAAAGACAAAACACAAAAAAAATCGTACGAAACAGAAAAAGAATAGTCAAGTTCATCAATGTATCTATGGGTTATTTTCCTAAGGTTAGATTATCAAATCAATAAAGCACAAAACCCAAAGAAAACTATTAAGCACAATGGAAACTAAACACAAATAAAACAATTATACCTATCATCGAAGCTTCCATGATTTACCTTCATAGCACCTTCTAACTTTTTGATTGTTGTGTTGCCCTCAGATTCAATGTGGGAGCAATCTTCAACTATGACAATGCCCTAAAAAAGCTTTGAAGGATTTGAAGTAACTAAATGAAATCTAAGTGTTTATGCCTGTGACAAAATAACTAAAATTCCAAATAAACTCTAAGCATCAATACATCAGAATAACAAAGTTCATGTGTTCATCCAAAAATGTGAGCAAAATTGGCATTTTATAGAAAATGCAATTTTGAATGGACGAACAAGATTGAATTTTGACAGAAGGCTAAAATCAAAGGACGAGATTTAATGTGACAAATCCTAATCAGGGTTAGGGAAAAATTATTAAATGAGTGGTTGATATGTCATTTGAGAAGATTGAATCGACGGTCAAGAATAAATGAGATAATTAGTCAGAAAAATCAAGATTTTTGAAAATCAAGAAGATAAAGACTGCTTGATTTATGAGATTCGAAAAATCAAGAAGATAAGAGTTGAATTGAAAAGCAAATTTGGAAAATCAAGAATCTACTCGATTGCTTGATTTTTGGAAGAATATTACCATTTTGAATTAAATTAATTCAAAATATGGATTTTGTGTGATAATAAATAATCAATTTTTAGATTATTTACTAAAATGAACTTGCAGTCAAGAATGTAAGATCATTTTAAATAATTTCATTTATTTAAAATGAGGGAAATATTAAATTTGGCAATTAAATAATTAAATATAATTATTTAATTTAGAGGATATGATCAATAATTAAGTAAATTACAAAATTCATTTAATTATGAGAATTAGTGACATATTAAATAAATAAATGAAATTCATTTATTTAATAATCAGGAAGAATAAAAGGACATGAATTAATTAAATAATTATGAATTATTTAATCAATAGTCGAATGTGGACCAAGGACATAATTAAATGTCATAATTATGCTAGGACGAAAGTGGTAAAAATAGAGCTTGTAGGCCTAGGTCATTTTTAAGTGTCTACAGGAATTACAAAAGGGGTCATGTATTAGGAGTTATTGCAATGCATATTGATGATGCCACTTTAAATTCTATTGATCATTTTGAGTGTCCTCATACTCTTTTGACTAAAATTTGGGAGATATATGGAGATCCTAATACTCAACCATTCCCAGATGATCATGTTTCAAATTGTCTTGTGCTTCTTCATTTTCTAGATAGGATACCCTATGATCATAATACTATGTAGGATTTTACAGATTGGGAATACTTTGAATCTTCAGATGAGGATGACAAGGGTTCTTTAGATGCTCCTTCTCCATCAAAGACAGTTGTTGTACCTTCACCTTCAGTGATTCCTTGTTGATGCAGGAGCATCCAAGGTGACATGGAAATCCTGTGTCACCAAAAATATTGTTATTTCAATTTTTTTTATTTTCAATAAGGGCTTATGGGTTTGGAGAATACATATTTTAATTTGCAACATTATAATTTTCCCTTGTGGCAATTTGAAGAGGTAATTTTTGAAGGAATTATGCTTTGATAAATGTTTCTAAAGCATCTCCAAAGGGAATATGACTCTTGGGAATTCATTTACAAGAGGGGACCAATTTTATTACATGTTCTTACATTATATTTTGCATCTCTTACATGTATTTGCATGTTGGCCACAAGCTTTGCATGTTGTTGCATGTTTGGGTCGTAACTCTGAGACCCAGTCTCAGTAAAATGGCCATAACTTTCTCATATGGTAACAAAATCTAGAATTTCAAAATGATCCAGAAAGTTGGAAATGAGTCGCACAAAACCCAGAAACCATTTTATGAAATTCTAACAAATGATAGAGCATCGATAGGAAGAAAGTGACAGGTTTTTTTGGTGGTTTAGTGGAGGTTGTTTTGAGAAACCAATATTGGTTTCTTCTCACACAATTTCTATATATTGATGTTTCTCATTTGGTGAAGTTGGATTTGGAGAAGAAGATTTTTGCATACTCAGATGCTACTGGAATGAAGCTAGAATGTTGAGTTACAATTTTTTATATGTGTAAAGCCCATAATGTATGGGAGCATATGAGCTCCATGATTATGTAATTCATTTTCAGATTTTGAAATCAATATATGTTGCAGATTTCTCTTCCATATTTTGTTGTTAATGTTTATTTGCAGCCTTTTTGCATAGTGTTGTATGTTTTTTTGGTTTTAGATTTGAAAGGGAGAGTCTTCCTCTTCATTAGTGGTATCAGAGCAGGAGTTCCTGAGTGTGCAGGAAGCGCATCAAACGTGAGGCAATTTGCACCAGGACTTATGGTGGTGTGTGTGATTTGCATGTAAATAGATCACTTAATGTGAGGTAGTTTATATGTGAAAGACTTGTGGATTTGAGGATTTGTGTTGAGGCTTTGTGAGGCCTTAAAAAAATGTCAAAGAAGGAAGGTAAAAAGTTTGTCGTAGTTTTGTATGCAGGTGAACAAGGAGAAAATATTGCAGAAGTATGCTTTGAGAAAAGCATAGAGGAAGAGAGTGAGGAGGAAGAGAAAAGTGTAGCACATATTAAAGAGGTTGTAGCAGCAACAAAATAGATGAGTGCAATGGAGAACATTGAAGAAGAGGATACCGAAGTTGAAACAGTGAAAGATAAGGTAAAACTTGCATCTTGTGAGTTAATTGGTGATTCTAATTTTCTTATGAATTATGTGAATGAAATGGGTGAATATGAGGAAGCTAAAAGTTTTGTTGTAGTAGTAAGAAAGAGAGGAAATATAAAGGAAGGAATAGATAAGAAGTTTTAGAGTAGGGTGAAGAAGAAGAAACAGGTGGATAAAAAAGAAGGACGGATGAAGAAAAAACACATGATCTACAAATATTTATGAGTTCAACTCATGAAACATTTCAAATTACCATGGGTATCTAATGCAAGAGCATCCAAGGTGAAATGGAAATCTTGTGTCACCAAAAAAAATTTATTTCAATTTGGTTTATTTTCAATAAGGGCTTAGGAGTTTGGAGAATAAATATTTTAATTTGCAACATTATAATTTTCCCTTGTGGTGATTTGAAGAGGTAATTTTTGAAGAAATTATGCTTTGATAA
This sequence comes from Sequoia sempervirens, assembly GCA_007258455.2. Taxonomy (NCBI): domain Eukaryota; kingdom Viridiplantae; phylum Streptophyta; class Pinopsida; order Cupressales; family Cupressaceae; genus Sequoia; species Sequoia sempervirens. Next base: position 151,879,211 of record VDFB02000003.1, read on the forward strand.
ATGTTTCTAAAGCATCTCCAAAGGGGATATAATTCTTGGGAATTCATTTACAAGAGGGGACCAGTTTTCTTACATGTTCTTGCATTATCTTTTGCATGTCTTGCATGTATTTGCATGTTGGTCACAAGCTTTGCATGTTGTTGCATGTCTGGATCATAACTGTAAGACCTAGTATCATTAAAATGGCCATAAATTTATCATATGATAACAAAATTAAGAATTTAAAAATGATCTGGAAAGCTGGAAATGGGTGGCACGAAACCTAGAAACTATTTGATGAAATTTTGGAAAATGATAGAGCATTGATAGGCAGAAAGTGATAGGTTTTCTTGGTGTTTTAGTGGAGGTTTTTTTGAGAAACCAATAGTGGTTTCTTCTCACACAGTTTCTATATATTGATGCAACTCATTTGGTGAAGTTGGCTTTGGAGAAGAAGAGTTTTGCATACTTAGATGCTACTAGAATGAAGTTATAATGTTGAGTTCAAATTTTTGTATGTGTAAAGCCCATGATGGATGGAAGCATATGAGATTCATGATTATGTAATTCATTTTCATATTTTGAAATCAATATATGTTGCAGATTTCTCTTCCATATTTTGTTGTTAAGGTTTATTTGCAGCCTTCTTGCATAGTGTTAGATTTGAAAGGGAGAGTCTCCCTCTTCATTACTTATGCAGAGTCATTGATTGAGGCTCCTATCATTCCTATTTAGCAGGACCATACATCTTGTGTTGATGATTCATTGAGAACTTCCAGTGATTCATTACAACAAGTATCTCATTGTCTTCTTGATTGGGATTCCTATCTATCAAACATTGCATCCTTGTTTGTGGAGTCCAACATTTTAGAGTTGAAGGAAACATTTGAGGGGTTATCTCTCCTCTTTGATGAAAGTCATTACACAACTATTGTCAAACCATCTTTATCTTTGGATCTTGTTCAACATCAATTTCCACATAGTCCTTATTTTTCACCTTCTTCTTTGTTTGGGCATGTACCTGATTTGATTGTGGCATCTTCATCTTCGATGGTAAAGGAGATACATGAGAAAATTTTAGAGACATCATCAACATACATCTTCATGATTCTTTCTTTCAATTCCTATCCATAATTGGAAGCATACCTTCATTTGTACTTAGTTTTGTTTCTTCCAAAATGGAGACAAGTTGTTTGTTGACATTGGATCATTTTTTCTCTTCAAGCACTAACCATTTTTGCCAGAGATTACACATTATGGGGGGGCTACATGGTCTCCCTCTTTCCCTCTAATTGGGGGGCTATTTATTGTAATATATCTATGTGGTGGATGGTGTACTTGGGGGTATCATGGAGTCCTCTTTCCTTCCTCACTTGATTGTTTCTTTTCTCTCTTTTTGGGAGAAGTTTTGTCCCACTGGGTTTTCTCCTTTTCTCCATTTGTGAGAGATTTTTTTTACATTTGTACATCGGTACCTAAAATGGCCTAGTACTTGGGACCCATATTTGCATCTTTTTGCATCATTTGCATAATAATATTCTCCCTAAGTTGCACTCAATGGGGGATGTTGGTGTGAATATAAAGTCTTGTACTTAGTAATTTATCTCACTAGGGAATTAGGGGACTTATTCACATGATTAAGTTTACTTAGGATATAAGATTCCTTCTAGAAGTCTTAGTTGACTTTTCTAGAACTTACCTTATCTAACTTTTTATGTTGATTCCTAGGTAGTTAGTTTGTTATTCATCTCATGTCATAGGATTAAGACACATGTCACAATCATGTTCAATCTTATTCCTCACCTTTCCTTTATAAGGAAGGCCATTGTACACATATGTAATATACTTCATACCTCGTCATTATTTTGATAGGTCTTAATATCAAGAAAGGTCATATTGTTGCATACTCTCCTATAGAAGGTTTTCATTTTTTTTGCAGGTGGTCTTGGGTGTTGAGCTAATCTTCAACTATTATAGTCGAGACCCATCATGCATTCTTTTTTATGGTTTTTAGCTACTCCCTAAGTTCATATTAAGGGGGGTGTTAGAGTAATCATGAATTAGCTAATAATTAATTAATCTTTAATTGATTATTAGTCTAATTTATTTTCATACACTTAAGCTAAACTTAGGAGTGTTTTTTATGTTAACTAAAGTGAGCTATTATTAGATCATTTTTTCTCATTGCATAAGATGTTGACACTTGTCATGATCTAATGTCTTTATCATTTAGGGTTTCTCTTATATAGCACTCAAACCTCGTTGTATTATCACTCTTGAATTCTATAGCTTTTTCTTGTTGAGGATATTGTATATTATTGTTTGTAGCTCTCTTGTGTGGAAGGTGTCTTTGTTTGTCATTTGATCATGTGACTCATTTTTTCACAATTCTAACACTTCTTACTTAACATCTATAGAAGCAAGCTGAATTAAAATCAAATTAAAATCATTTAAATATTTTGCAACATAATCACCAACCTTCATTTTCAAAGAATATATGATGAGGGAGCAAACCCGAGACACAGAATAACACTCACAAAATAGAGAATAATATTTTATTCAAAAATATGGAACTCTTACATGCAGAGGATCTCAAATCCTCGAGCTCTGTGATACATGCAAATTACAAACTTATAGAAAATTACCCAGATCCCCTTTTGCAGCATGCGAACTCTTTTCCCCAAAAAGTTACACAAAAATCAGAAACTTGCCCATAAATATAGCCCCTTTTCCGGTTTGGAGCCAAAAACAACATTTGAGATAAGAGTTTTGGTGGTTAGGCACAAAAATTTACAATTTGAAATTCAAACATTGAGTCCTAATTCAAAAATTGGCAATTTTCCAAAAATTGGCCAACTTCCGGAAGCCATAACTTTTGGTCCGAGACTCCGTTTTTCGAACTGTTTGCACCGTCGGAAAGGTCTCGGAGTGAAGAACGCACTAAGAACCCGCTTTTCTGGTTCTAACATTTTCTGGGCCTGTACAAGACCGTTCAGTGCCTCAAACTGGACTCGGAAGGTTTTTCAGGGCAAAAAGTAGAAACTGGAACTTGAATAACTTTCAAACCGTGAATGATCTTGACCTGATTCTTTCACCAAAGTGCTTATTTTTCCATCATGAACCTTCCCATAAATTTTGGTCTTCCCACACCTTAAAATTCACACCTGCTAAAAATAGCATTTGAGCAGAAAAAGCAGAAAAACAGTTCTAAAAGTTGGAAACTCTTATTCGACGAAAAGGGTATCCAAAAATGAAAAAACATATACAAAAATTAAACAATAGGAACATAATTGGAAAGCATCTTTTTGGGTGATGCAAGATTGCCCTCACACCACTGGATGCTCCTGCATCAATATAACCATATTTTGAGAAATAAATCATTAGTAATAATTTTAGGTTGATAAATATCACATATCCTCTTCCACATCTTGAATGTGGTAGCCTCCTTAGATGCATTCAAGATGATAGAATCTACAAGACACAATTGTATGGTTCCTTATTCCTTCTTTTCAATTTTTAACCAATCTTCATAGACACAGTGGATGGATTTTTTTCTTGTGAAATTGGAAAACATTGATCTCTTTCTTTAAGGATATATTTCATCTACAACTTCCACATTTCATACTTAGTACCATTGAATTTATCAATATCCATATGAGAAGTAGAAGCCATTGTATACAATATTTTCCTCAAATCTAGAAGACCACACAATAAACAAGCTCCCACTACAACCAAAAGTCCTTCAAGAATTAAAATAAAGGCATCCCTCTCTCTACAAAACCATTGAATCTAATACCAAATATTCTAAAACAAGGTGAAACTACTGCAATGAAAAATTCTTCAAGTTTATGTAAATTGGAAATTATTATTTTTATCAAACATTACCCATTAATATTATTATTTTATTGCACAAATCAAATAATAACATAAAATAAAAAAGCTACAAGTGACACAAAATTTACATGGAGAAACCATTTTAGGAAAAAAACTCCACACCCAAAGAGATTCAAAGCTTGTATTAAACCTTCAATAGATTTATATCAATATAGTTTCTCTCTCTAAATTTTGGTAGCACTTTGTTACTTATTCAACCTAAAAAATAACTTATACATTTACTTGCCATTTAAGTACTCAATTTATACAAGAGTTGGAATGAGAATACCACTATGGCATCTCAAAACAAGAGGCAAAAAACACCTACAAAAACTATATACCCCCTACTCATGTGCAACATGTAAACTTAGTAAAAATATTTAAATATTCACATGGACTTCACATAGGTGTCATATCTCATATCCAATAGGAAAATATCTCTTAAATAATCTTACACCTCAATATTCTTGATGGTTGACATGCACAACTTGACAACCAACATGTAACAACATGAAACAACATGCAATAGGAAATGACCCCACAATTATGGGATGACTCTTCATCTCCCATTTGGATCCCCAACTTGATTAACCTTCACTTAAACTTTGTAACTACCACCAATGACAAGATCCTTCCTTTATGAGTAAAATTACAATATGTCATAGATAATATTAATTAAATACTTTTTTCCAACATGTCCTTTGGCATCCAAGTAAACCTTCCAACGATCATGGAGACACATGAAAATGACATAGGATTGTAATGTGAATTTCACCTTATCCTAACAAGCTTTAATCGTCGGAAAGGACAATCCCTAGTCTTGATTAGGTCATTGGAGCTAATCCCAATGCTACCCATCAAGTGACATCAGCAATGCAGAAGAACTAGTGTTTCACTATCATTAGGCCACCACTCGCAAGTCACCAACCCACCACCAAAGAGCTACCAATTTGATTTTTATTTTGCATAATGGAGTAGTTTTTTTCTAGAGGCCATAAATTTCTCCCCAAGTCTTATATTTTTTACTTATTATAGTTGACATAAAGCTCTTTTTGAGAACTATGTTGTGATATGAATGGTTTTTCTAGGTTTTATTATTTTTAAATAGAAATTTTTAGTTTTAAGATGGGTTTATTTCCTTTCTTAGAGAGTTCATATGTTGTGCATAATATGTATAATTTTGGAATTTTTATAATCAATGGAAAAATATTTCTAATTACATAGTGGATCAATTTTGGAGATGTTGTTATGTGATTTATTCACTTAAATTTTTATTTGAGTTATGTATTGGTTCCTTTGATTATGATAATTAATGAGATTTTGGTAAATAAAAACTAGAAAATTATTTTGTGTTTGAGTCATTGAAATATTACATGTGTCTATGAGTATCCTTGTTTACATGGATAAAAATGTATTTTTGAATGTGTATATTGCATTGTGAGATCTATGAGTTATGTAGTGTTGTAGGTTGTCCATACTTATAAGTTGCATATATAACTTATATGTGGGTTGTTTGTACCCATATATATTTTAGTTTGGATGTAGATTATGCTTGGGTTGTGTATCTTGGTCACTTGTTTCATTTAATTGGTTATCATTATGAGGAAAAAAGATGGAATTACCTAACATAGTTAGGCTTTTGGGACTAAAATTATTGATTATATGGTGTAGTCATGTGAGATTCAATGTGAATTTGATGTAGGTATGTTTGGTGGTGATCATGATGTCATGGAGGATACTTATACATTTGGTACATTAGCACAATGTAATTTTTATGTAGATGAATTATTCATTTTTCATGGTGTTGCATTGATTCATGATTGTACATGGTGGTTTATCTTCTTGGTTTCAAAATCAAAGTTTTACTTTCTCTTTGTGATTTCATAGTGTTTTAGTTGAGTTATATCATTGGTTGGGGTAATGTATGATCTTCATTTAGGATATGGTTATCATGGATAGCTTACTTACAAATTTTAGTGGGAGCTTTAACATTGATGTTTGCATGGTGTTGTATCTTCTTAGTTTAGAGATCAGGTTTTTACTTTACCCTTTACTAACAATTCAAATTGAGTTATTTGATAATATTTGGGCCATGGATGATCTTCATTTAGGATATGATTATCGCAATTCCATATGTATCTCAATATCATTGTTCAATGGGAGGTTTATACAATGATGTGGATTCATCATTTAATGATGGATGATGTTTTGTAGTGGTTGTTGGTGTCATAGAAGAAATGTTAGATCCTATTTATTATATATAGTGATATTTCATTGACATCTTGGGTTCTATTGATAGTATATGTTTATCTTCATGTTATTTGGAGATGTTGACATATTGGTACAATGGAGGTCTCTTATAGCCTTTTGAGGTGTTGGTTATTTTTGAAATTTTGAAACATACACACACAAAAGATCAAAGAATAAAAAAGAACACCTTCCATGCATGAGAACTTCAATAAATGATTTGCTATTTCCTTTAAAATAAAAACTTGCAAAATGAAATAATACAATGAAGGAGAATTATTATAAGAGAAAACTCTAAATGAGAAAAGGGATTACATCATGGCAAGTGTTGTCATCCTATGTAATGAGACATAATAATCTAATAATAGCTCAATCTAATAAAATAAAAATACACTCCTAAGTTTATCTTAAGTGCATAAGTTTAAATTAGCCTAATAATTAATTTACTATTAATTAATCATTAACTAATTACTAATTACTCTAACACCCCCCTTAAGTGTAACTTAGGGAGTCACTAAAAAATCTAAAAGAAAATACATAAAAATTAAATAATGCATGAAAGTTCCCAAAAAAAAATCATGATGAGGTACCCATGTAAAATCAAATAAATCTCTCATAACTAGAGAAAAGGAGAATACTTCAAGGGAAAAAATCTCTCCAAAAAAGAGATGAAAGAAAGCATGTATAAAAACATGAAGGAAAGATGCCTCATAAAGACCCCCAAGGATAACTTTACCCCAAGCATCGATCACAACTAGAACTAACAAAGTGATGCTAAAGGTTTTGTGAAGATGTATGCAACTTGCTCCTTTGTAGGCATGTACTCCAAGGTGAGAAATTCGTCCTGAATCACTTGTCGAATGAAGTGAACGTGAATCTCTATGTGCTTAGTATGTTTATGTTCCATTGGGTTGTTAGAAATGTGAATGTGGCACTCTAATTATTACACCCAATAATAGTGGGAATATCAAGAAGAAAACTAAACTCAATTAATGACCAACAAAGCTAGAAAACCTCTTAGCTAGCAAAAAAAATTGTACAATAATCAACCTCTATAGATGATAATGAAATAGAAGATTGCTTCTTAAAAGACCATGTAATGGGGCTAGAACTAAGGAAAAAAACAAAGCAAAAAGTGTTCTTCCTATCATTAACATCACCAATTCAATTTGATTTAGTAAATCCTATTAGAACACACAAATATACTAAGAGGGGGGTGAATCAGTATATCCCTCAAAATCAATTAAATTAAACTTATCTAACTTATCAATCAAAACATATATTTGACACTAATTAGATAACACATGCAAAAACAAAGACACGGAACCACAACACCCGAATTATGTGGAAAACCCAACAAGGGAAAAACCACGATAAGAAAAGTTGCTTCCCACTATCCAAATATGACCTCACAAATGAATTAGCAAATACAATAGATTTAATTTCTTTAACCTAAGGAATTTTACAAATCCCTGCTCACTTATAGAATGAGGCTACAACCTTTGAGTACAACTCTTTGAAGAATCAAATGACAAATCATAACCACAACACTTATGTTACCTCTGGCTCACTACCTTCAACACTTTTACACCTCTCTATCTTTGGCTCTCTGCATTTGATATTCACACTTGTACTTCTTCCTTCAGCTCACTACCTTCAACACTCACTCACTCCCTTCCACACACCACTTAAACTCCTCCACTTTTAGCTCACTACCTCCAGAATACAACAAGCACTATTTTATAAATTCACTCACATTTCTTTTCCTCCAGCATACTATTGTTAGAAAATTGCATTGATCACACACTAAACACTTGTACTTCTTGATCACAAAGTTGATCTTGCATTTATACCATCCATAAGCATCAAAAAAATTATCCTTTTTGACCATGTTGAAACGTGCAACAACCATATTTGAGTCAGCTTCAACACATTTGCAAGAAAGGGAAAATCAATGCGGTCCAAGCCAAAAGATAGGACCTATTTCAAATCTACATGCATCCCTATGTTAGCCCATTCCACAAAAAAATGGCACAAACAACTTAGAACACTAAGTTGGCCTAGCAAACACTCAACCCTCACAATATTAACTCCAAACCACAAGTGGTACCAAAGAATCAAGTTAGCATCATGTAGATTACATTACAAGAATCAAATGATATTCAAGAATATTCCCATGCCCTTCTTTCACAAATTAATGCAAAATTCTATTGGCGCAAGAAAACATACATAAAACCAATATCTATTACAAACCCAGACAACACAGTCTTGAGATAAAAATTTAACAACTCAACTTGTGGTACACTTTAGGAATTTAACTTGATGAGAGACACTAGATAAACATTAGAAACACTTCCTCCAAACCGTGATACCACAAGAGCGACTATGGAGTGTAGTGTAGGAAATTGTATACCTTTATAATTTCACACTTTTTTGCATCCCCTTAATTAATTGGACTTAATTAAGCCTCTAAATTACCAAGTTATGCATTCCAAGGCCTTATTATTCCTGTTTTCTAAAAAGGAAACCTCTATTAAACAATTTCCAACATTAATTAAATTACCTTAGAAATGGAGTGTCCTAGACTTAGGTCTTAGGACCCATTCACCTAAGGGTGAATGAGTCCCCTTCAATTCCTAGGAGCAAATTTTAATATTTTTTTGGTGGCATTTTAATGATTCAAATTTAAGTTTCAAGTGGTAGCTTTTGGAATCCAATTTTCAGGAAATTAGATAAACACTTATAAATACATAGTTATTTTATCAATTCAAATCTAACTAGCAAGAACACACTTCATGAGAGAAATACTATAGAAAATATTATTGTCAAGAGCATCGAAGAGCAGATTTATCGGTCATCTATAGTAGCAATCAAGATCATATCATCATACATCAAAGTTCGTGTGTGTTCATATCATGTTTTGGAGTTAAAATTGTGATGTAGGTTTCAAGCATTCAAGCATCAATCAATCAAGCCAATTCATGCAAGATCCAAGTCCTAGAGTTATGTGTTTGGCTTCAATCCTCTAAGGGTAGCCATTAAGGGTTTGGTGAGTTGTGACAAGCATGTGTTCATTCATCAATTCCTTTATTTTGTCATTATTTCATTTTCAAGGTTTAATTACCAAACATGGGTTTTGACTAAGGCAAACCCCCATTCACCCAAAACAATTTTTTTTGCTTCTCTCTTTGTATGTATAGATTTATAGGTGAAGAAGAATTGAAAGTTGATCAAAAGAGAAATTTTACAAAGTTGCATAAGTTGTCATCATTGTTGTCAAGCTCTGAAAAATCACTTATAGGTTTTATTTATGGATTTATGACATTCAAACTTGGAGAAATCATAAGCTTTGATACGAGATCAGAGGACTGCAAAAATTGATTTTATAGCCCTAGTCAAGGACCCATTTTCCCAGGGGTGAACCAGTCCTACTACAAGCCCTGAAATCTACTTTTTTATATCACAAGTGCACACTATTAGATCATTCTCATATTTGTTTGCATTTTTTTTTCATTTCTATTGTCATATAACTTTGCATTTTAAGTGTTAGGTTATATAATTCATTTAGTTAATGCACTTTAAATCATTCCAAAACATTGCAAATCATTCATTTTTTTCATAAGAAAGAAGAGATCCAAGGTCCAAAAAAGGGTTGACTCACCTTAAGGTTGAAAGTCAATCCCATCCCTTTGTGATCTTCTCTCTCTAATGAAATTGGGGAAAGTTGTGTTTGAATCCTAGGCCATTTCATTATTCTGCATTGATTGAATTCATTTCCCCTTTTCCCCTCTTTTCATTTTGGTGAACCCTACATTGTACATCATAAATTATGATTTGGAAGTCTCTAAAACCCTAGATCTAGGATTTGCATTAGTTTTTTTTGCATCTAATTAAGGTTTTAAAAATTGCATTTTTGCATCATTTAAATTCACAAAAATTCTAGAATTTTGCAAACATATTACATATATTTCACAAAGTAGTCTACATAGGGGTGTCTTTCAGTCATTTACATCAGAAAATTTAGTCAAAATTGCATCTCAAAAGTTGCCATTTTTTTTTCTTTTTGCCATCAAATTGCATGTAAATTTAATCATCAAATTTTGGAAATCTGTAACTGAAAGAATCTATTTGCAACCTAAAACAAAAAACATTAACATTAACTCAGAATCTCAAACTTTAATTTGTCAAATCCCTGTACAAAGACCCATTCGCCCTTGGGCGAACCTGTCCTTGTGCATGTAATTTTTCAAATTTATGGGCATAAATTTTTCTCTATCTAGTTTATTTCTCGTTGTTTACAAATCTTAACTTTACTCTCAGAAGTTGTTTTTTGTATATGTTTGTATTTAATTCAATTGATCAAAACAAATGCATTGTTCAAAAGTAAAATTTGCATTAATTTCTAGATTCTTTTTGCATCTTACTATCATCAGATCTGAAATTTTGCATCAAACTTCATTCATACTTGCATTTGACATATAAAACAAGCTTTCATCAGGGATATGTTTTTTGGTAAAATGTGGTTGTTCTTAAAATCTTTGGTTGATGTCTCAAGTTGTGTGTTCTATGATGATCATAATACAATTGAACCTATTCATGATCATTCACCTCCTAATGAATGTTCCTATGAGATTTACAGCTTAGGTGAAGATGAAGATAGCATATAAGAATTCATACAAAATCTTCACAACCTAGACAATAATACATCCTTTTACCCCTCCATGCAACAACCAACACCTCCTATCATCCCACCACTTGAGATATATATGTTTTCCCTATTGCATCTTGAAGTTGAATCACAAACTAAGCCTAAACCTCCAAACATAAAGGAATCTATTCACAATGACAACATTGATACTCTTCTATCCTATGCTCATCGAGTTACCGCTACACCCATCAACTTAGAAGAGAGTTATGGTCAAGGTTTTAGAATCTTAAATAAACAAGGATGTGACATAATAAATGAGCATGAAATTCATCAATTGTTAGAACAAAAACCATTAAAAGATACCAAGGAACTAGGATATCAAGATCCTCCCCCTCCAAACCAACCAATTGCCCAATCAAGTAAGAAACCTAAGATGTACAGACTCAAGAATTTACCATTCTTGCATACTATAACTAAGATTGAATGAGAAATGGATAAAATTCTCCATCGATGATTGATTACATTGCCACCTATTCGAGAAAATAAACAAGGAAAAAGTACAAACATGAATTATCATGCATTTCATAGAACTCTTGGGCATCTTACTAATGGTGTTGTGCTTTAAAGAAGCCGATAGATTAAAATGATATTATCCATATAATTGGATAGCATGCACATACTTCATTCCTTGCCATGTGATAGTTGTAGAATCATATCATACTCACTATTACATGTATTACACTTTATGTATATCATTTTTCCATATTGCATGGAGCACTTTCTCATCACTTATCTCGGCTCATCCTTGTCCTACATTTGGGGAGCCAGGACATTTGATAGCCTTTTCCTAGTATGGAACTTGTCATTTCCCCTTGGCTAGTTATCTTCCATTCATACACAATGAGCAAGATTGAGATGTGAATGACTTGCTTTAGGTTGGCTCGCATGTGACATACTAGTCTTTTCTTTTTCTTTTTTTCATGTTCTTTTTTATTGCATGTGTGTAATATGATCCCCCATATTGTGATTTTTGGTGTGTCTTTATGTTTGTGAGATCACTTTGTTGGTTCAAGGATACAAAGGAATCAAACCTATCGTGACATTATTCTATTTGTATCTTCATTCTTCTATATGTCGTAAACATTATCTTTTCTTTTTATCTTGTGCTTTCCTTTTGGGGATGATGCAAAGCATTGAGACATTTAGGTCTCTTCCATGTTGACCCAAAATATTTTCTTTTCTTTCATTCTTTGTGTGTCATTCTTCCTTTTTGTTCATTTTTTTACGAGTATTTGGGGAACGATGACAACTTTGAGCTCTATTATATCACTATAACAAAGAGATATGTTGACCCCAAATTTGTAGATCCCTTATGTGTTATCTTTTAGATTTCATTTGGGGAAAACCCCTCTTCATGATGAAACTTTATTTGGAAACATAGCATTGGCATAAGGCTTTCCAAGTAAGCTCTCATGTCTTCTTTTATCATTTAGCATTTATTATCTTTCTACTTTAAAGTAATTTCTCGCAGCATGGTGTTTAGCAATTTCTTTAAAGTGGAGGCACATAGTCTCCCGCTCATTGTTTGCATAATTGTGTGACCTCTTTCAAAGTGTATTCTTCTTAATTCATGTGACATGTATTCTTGGAGGTGACATTGGGTTTGATGTTCTACAAGAGTGTTACCTTTCTCAACATATGACATTCCTCTTGGTGGTAATGCTATGGTTTGCATTCCCTAAGGAGTGAATCTTTTATGCCTCGACTAGTCCTCTCTTGTTGGCAATGTCAAGTGTGATGTTCCCTAAGGTGAAACCTTTCATGTATTAAGAAAAATACCTTTGCATTTAAAAACTAGTTTATGGCCACCAAGCATAATACAACTTGCTTTCCAACGGTGCCTTTTATTTCATGAGTATATAGCATAATGCAACTTGCTAGCCTTGTGAAACCTTTATCCATTTTGTGTGGCACCTTATTGAAGTTATCAGGGAGTATAATTTAGTATGGTTGATGTATGGAAGGACTGTGGACCTTACATGACTTATCCATCTGAAAACTTTTTGTGGGTACACACTAAGTCGTTATGTGTTTCTCACCTTTTTTCCTTGGGGCTCACCTAGTGTATACTAGATTTCACTAGCCCTTGTGAGTGTATTTGATGGAAAGCAACACAACCATGGCTATTCCATCCCCTTTTGCATTAAATTTGACATTGTATGCTTGTGTATCTTGTCTTGTTGCTCATATCTTACACATATTATGTGTCTCTTTTTGCCTTTTTTGGTTTGCTATGAGATCTTAGATCATGGGGGTTTGATCATCCTCATTGATCCTTGTCATCTTATCTTTCCAATAATTGTACAGTTTTACCTCTCTTGACTTATTTTTCTACTTTAGTGTGTGTATGAGTGTAAGTTCATACTTTCACTAAAGTGGGGGCTAAATGTAGTGTAAAAAATTGCATAACTTTAATATGATTTCACACTTTGTTTGCATCCCCTTAATTAATTGGACTTAATTAAGCCTCTAATTGACCAAATTATGCATTCTAAGGCCTTATTATTCTCGTTTTCCAAAATGGAAACCCATATTAAAAAATTGCATTAATTAAATTACCTTGGAAATTGAGTGTCTTGGATTCACCCAAGGGCGAATGGGTCCCTTTAAGTCCTAGGACCAAATTTTTAATATTTTTTTGGTGGTATTTTAATGATTGTAATTCAAGTTTCAAGTGTTGGCTTTTGGAATCTAATTTTCAATAAATTAGATAAACACCTATAAATATATAGTAATTTTATCAATTCAAATCTAACTAGAAAGAACACACTTCATGAGAGAAATCCTATAGAAAATATTATTGTCAAGAGCATTGAAGAGAAGTTTTATTAATCACCTACAACAACAATCAAGATCATATCATCACATCAAAGTTCATGTGTTCATATCATGTTTTGGAGATAACATTGTGATGTAGGTTTCAAGAATTCAAGAAAGCATTCAAGCATCAATCAATCAAGACAAATCTTGCAAGATCCAATTCATAGAATGATGTGTTTGGATTCAATCCTCTAAGGGAAGCCATTAAGGGTTTGGTGAGTTGTAACAAGCAAGTGTTCCTTCATCAATTCCTTCAGTTTGTCATTATTTCATTATCAAGGTTTAATTACCAAACATGGGGTTTGACTAAGGAAAACCCCCATTCACCAAAAAAAAAAAAAATTGCTTCTCTATTTGCATGTATAGATTTACAAGTGAAGAAGAATTGAAAGTTGATCAAAAGAGAAATTTTGTAAAGTTGCATAAGTTATCATCATTGTTGTCAAGCTACGAAAACTCACAGATTTTATTTTTGTCTTTCCAATAGTCAAACCTAGAGAAATAAAAAGCTTAGATCCAAGATCAGAAGACTACAAAAATTTATTTTGAAGCCCTATTCAAGGATCCAATCACCCAAGGGTGAACCAAACCTGCTACAAGCCCTAAAACCCACTTTTTATCACAGGTGCAGACTATCAAATCCTTCTCAGATCTTTCTACAAGTTGTCATTTCCATTTTTGTTATCATATAACTTTTCATTTCAAGTGTTAGGTCATATGATTCATTTATTTAATGCACTTTAAATCATTTAAAAACATTGCAATTTAGTCATTTTTGTCATATGAAAGTAGAGATCCAAGGTCCAATATAGGGTTGACACACCTCAAGGTTGAAATTCAATCCTATCCCTTTGCGATCTTCTCTCTTTCTAGTGAAATTTTGGAAAGGTTTGCTTGAATCCTATGCCATTTCATTATTCCAAATTTATTGAATTCATTCCCCCTTTTGCCCTCTTTTCATAGAGTAATGCAGAGCATTCCTCAGAACCATTGATGACTGCAGTTCAGTACAGTCTTCACTCTTCTTACTAAGGAAACTTTTATGGTAACATATATGATCTGAAAACTAGAAAACATGTGATTAACACTTCATTCTTACCACCCTTCAAACCATGGGATCATATCTTAAAATATGGAGGAATACTTAGAATCTTTAGCTATTTCCTTCAAATATTATATCTTCAACATATACCACAACAATTAGAATCTTTTCATCCTCTACTTTGATGTATAAATTATTCTTTATGATACCTTTCTTAAATCATTTCTAACATAGATACCTATCCAATCTTTCTTACCAATCCCTAGGGGTTTTTTTAAGACCATACAAAGCCTTCTTGAGTCTACATACCATTCCTGAATCTGTTGATAGCTGAAATCCATCAGGTTGTTCTATGTAAACTTATTCTAACTCACCATTCAGGAAGGAAGATTTCACATCCATTTGATAAAGTTTAAATTTATTATGCATGGAAAATGCAAGAAACATTCTAATGGCCTCCATTCTTGCCACCAAATCAAATGTTTCCTCAAATTCAACTCCTTCCACTTGTGAATATCCTTTGCAAACCAATCTTGCTTTATTCCTTACAACCTCTCCATCTTCATTCAGTTTTTTCTTGAACACCCATTTTGTTCCAATTATATTCTTATCCATAGGCCTTGGAACCAATTCCCAAGTTTGATTATTTTCAATATGATTTAGCAATTCTTTCATAGCTTGAATCCATCCTTCATCTTTTCATCAACAAAAGTCTTTTTCTCTATTCTTGACAATAGAGAAAAATTCACCTGTTAATTTTCTTTTAGAAACCTTCTTCTTGTATGCACTTTTTCATTCTTGACTCCAATGACTGATTTTCTAAATGATTCCTTTGAACATAATTGGTAGGATTCTTGGGGATTTTCTCCTAAACTTACTCTTTTTCAGCAATCTTCTTCTTCTTCCTATATGCAAGTAAATTCATGATTCCAGTAGTCTTTGTGCTCATGTGTGTTTTGATGAAATTATTCACCCACTCTGAAATTTCCACTTTCAACCACCTTCCTCAATATTTTATTGTAGTATTTATAGGCTTTGCTTCTAGTTGAATACCCAAGAAAAATTCCTTCATCTAATCTTGAATCAAACTTTCCCAATCCTTCATCTCTCCTAATAAAGCATTTTCTTCCAAAAATTCTGAAATAATTGACAATGGTCATTCTGTCATACAAAAGGTCATAGGGATTTTTGGTGCTATCCACCCTTACCTAAGCTTTATTAAGGATATATATAGAAATCCTTCCAATAGACATCAAGCAACTTCGCTTCATTCAACATTATTATGGCCATCTCTTGAACTGTTCTATTCTTTCTTTCTACTACTCCATTATGTTGAGGA
>VDFB02000003.1:151895318-151975047 GCA_007258455.2 Sequoia sempervirens
AAAAACTTGTAAAATGAAATAATACAATGAAGGAGAATTATTATAAGAGAAAACTCTAAATGAGAAAAGGGATTACATCATGAAAAGTGTTGTCATCCTATGTAATGAGACATAATAATAAAATAAAAATACACTCCTAAGTTTATCTTAAGTGCATAAGTTTAAATTAGCCTAATAATTAATTTAATATTAATTAATCATTAACTAATTACTAATTACTCTAACACCCCCCTTAAGTGTAACTTAGGGAGTCACTAAAAAATCTAAAATAAAATACATAAAAATAAAATAATGCATGAAATTTCCCAAAAACAAATCATGATGAGGTACCCATGTAAAATCAAATAAATCTCTCATAACTAGAGAAAAGGAGAAAATTTCAAGGGAAAAAATCTCTCCAAAAAAGAGATGAAATAAAGCATGTATAAAAACATGAAGGAAAGATGCCTCATAAAGAACCCCAAGGATAACTTTACCCCAAGCATCAATCACAACTAGAACTAACAAAGTGATGCTAAAGGTTTTGTGAAGATGTATGCAACTTGCTCCTCTGTAGGCATGTACTCCAAGGTGAGAAATTCATCCTGAATCACTTGTCGAATGAAGTGCACATGAATCTCTATGTGCTTAGTATGTTGATATTCCATTGGGTTGTTAGAAATGTGAATGTGGCACTCTAATTATTACACCCAATAATAGTGCGAATATCAAGAAGAAAACTAAACTCAATTAATGACCAACAAAGCTAGAAAACCTCTTAGCTAGCAAAAATTGTTGTACAATAATCAACCTCTATAGATGATAATGCTATAGAAGATTTCTTCTTAAAAGACCATGTAATGGGGCTAGAACTAAGGAAAAAATAAAGCAAAAAGTGTTCTTCCTATCATTAAAATCACCAATTCAATCTAAGTTAGTAAATCCTATTAGAATGCACAAATATACTAAGAGTGGAGTGAATTAGTATATCCCTCAAAATCAATTCAATTCAACTTATCTAACTTATCAATCAAAATATATAACTGACACTAATTAAATAACACATGCAAAAATAAAGGCACAGAACCACAACCCCAGAATTATGTGGAAAACCCAACAAGGGAAAAACCACGATGAGAAAAGTTGCTTGGAGCCACTATCCAAATTTGACCTCACAAATGAATTAGAAAATATAATATATTTAATTTCTTTAACCTAAGGAAGTTTAAAAATCCCTGCTCACTTATAGAATGAGGCTACAACCTTTGAGTACAACTCTTTGAAGAATCAGATGACAAATCATAACCACAACACTTATGTTGCCTCTGGCTCACTGCCTTCAACACTTTTACACCTCTCTATCTTTAGCTCTCTGCCTTTGATATTCGCACTTGTACTTCTTCCTTCAGCTCACTACCTTCAACACTCACTCACATAATTTGGTTAACTCGCTGCCTTCCACACACCACTTAAACTCCTCCACTTTTAGCTCACTACCTCCAGCATACAACAAGCACTATTTTATAAATTCACTCACATTTCTTTTCCTCCAACATACTGTTGCTAGAAAATTGCATTGATCACACACTAAACACTTGTACTTCTTGATCACAAAGTTGATCTTGCATTTTTACCATCCATAAGCATCAAAAAAATTATCCTTTTTGACCATGCTGAAACATGCAACAAATTTGAGTCAGCTTCAACACATTTGCAAGAAAGGGAAAATCAATGCAGTCCAAGCCAAAAGATAAGGACCTATTTCAAATCTACAGGCATCCCTATGTTAGCACATTCCACAAAAAAATGGCAAAAACAACTTAGAACACTAAGTTGGTCTAGCAAACACTCAACCCTCGCAATATTAACTCCAAACCACAAGTGGTACCAAAGAAGCAAGTTAGCATCATGCAGATCACATTACAAGAATCAAATGATATTCAAGAATATTCCCATGCCCTTCTTTCACAAATTTATGCAACATTCTATTGGCGCAAGAAAACAGACATAAAACCAAAATCTATTACAAACCTAGACAACACAGTCTTGAGATAAAAGTTTAACAACTCAACTTGTGGTACACTTTAGGAATTTAACTTGATGAGAGACACCAGATAAACATTAGAAACACTTCCTCCAAACCGTGATACCACAAGAGCAACTATGGAGTGTAGTGTAGGAAATTTTATACCTTTATAATTTCACACTTTTTTTGCATCCCCTTAATTAATTGGAATTAATTAAGCCTCTAATTGACCAAGTTATGCATTCCAAGGCCTTATTATTCCTATTTTCTAAAAAGGAAACCTATATTAAACAATTTCCAACATTAATTAAATTACCTTAGAAATGGAGTGTCCTAGACTTAGGTCTTAGGACCCATTCGCCTAAGGGTGAATGAGTCCCCTTCAATTCCTAGGAGCCAATTTTAATATGTTTTTGGTGGCATTTTAATGATTCAAATTCAAGTTTCAAGTGGTAGCTTTTGGAATCCAATTTTTAGGAAATTAGATAAACACTTAGAAATACATAGTTATTTTATCAATTCGAATCTAACTATCAAGAACACACTTCATGAGAGAAATCCTATAGAAAATATTATTGTCAAGAGCATTGAAGAGCAGATTTATCAGTCATCTATAGTAGCAATCAAGATCATATCATCATACATCAAATTTCATGTGTGTTCATATCATGTTTTGGAGCTAACATTGTGATGTAGGTTTCAAGCATTCAAGCATCAATCAATCAAGCCAATTGATGCAAAATCCAAGTCCTAGAGTTATGTTTTTGAATTCAATCCTCTAAGGGTAGCCATTAAGGATTTGGTGAGTTGTGACAAGCATGTGTTCATTCATCAATTCCTTTATTTTGTCATTATTTCATTTTCAAGGTTTAATTACCAAACATGGGTTTTGACTAAGGCAAACCCCCATTCACCCAAAACATTTTTTTTTGCTTCTCTCTTTGTATGTATAGATTTATAGGTGAAGAAGAATTGAAAGTTGATCAAAAGAGCAATTTTACAAAGTTGCATAAGTTGTCATCATTGTTGTCAAGCTCTGAAAAATCACTTATAGGTTTTATTTATGGATTTCTGACATTCAAACTTGGAGAAATCATAAGCTTTGATACGAGATCATAGGACTGCAAAAATTGATTTTATAGCCCTAGTCAAGGACCCATTTTCCCAGGGGTGAACCAGTCCTACTACAAGCCCTGAAATCTACTTTTTTATATCACAAGTGCACACTATTAGATCATTCTCATATTTGTTTGCATTTTTTTTTCATTTCTATTGTCATATAACTTTGCATTTTAAGTGTTAGGTTATATAATTCATTTATTTAATGCACTTTAAATCATTCCAAAACATTGCAAATCATTCATTTTTTTCATAAGAAAGAAGAGATCCAAGGTCCAAAAAAGGGTTGACTCGCCTTAAGGTTGAAAGTCAATCCCATCCCTTTGTGATCTTCTCTCTCTCTAATGAAATTGGGGAAAGGTGTGTTTGAATCCTAGGCCATTTCATTATTCCACATTGATTGAATTCATTCCCCCTTTTCCCCTCTTTTCATTTTGGTGAACCCTACATTGTACATCATAAATTATGATTTGGAAGTCTCTAAAACCCTAGATCTAGGATTTGCATTAGTTTGTTTTGCATCTCATTAAGGTTTTAAAAATTGCATTTTTGCATCATTTAAATTCACAAAAATTATATAATTTTGCAGACATCTTACATATATTTCACATAGTAGTTTGCATAGGGGTGTCTTTTAGTCATTTGCATCAGAAAATTCAGTCAAAATTGCATCTCAAAAGTTGTCATTTTTTTTCTTTTTGACATCAAATTGCATGTAAATTTAATCATCAAATTTTGGAAATCTGTAACTGAAAGAATCTATTTGCAACCTAAAAAGAAATATTAACATTAACTCAGAAACTCAAACTTTAATTTTTCAAATCCCTGTACAAAGACCCATTCACCCTTGGACGAACCTGTCCTTGTACATGTAATTTTTCAAATTTAAGGGCATAAATTTTTCTCTATCTAGTTTATTTCTCATTTTTTACAAATCTTAACTTTACTTTCAAAAGTTTTTTTTTGTATATGTTTGTATTTAATTCAATTGATCAAAACAAATGCATTGTTCAAAAGTAAAATTTTCATTCATTTCCAGATTCTTTTTGCATCTTACTATCATCAGATCTGAATTTTTGCATCAAACTTCATTCATACTTGCATTTGACATATAAAACAAGCTTTCATCATGGATATGTTTTTTGGTAAAATGTGGTTGTTCTTAAAATCTTTGGTTGATGTCTCAAGTTTTGTGTTCTATGATGATCATAATACAATTGAACCTATTCATGATCCTTAACCTCCTAATGAATGTTCCTGTGAGATTGACATCTTAGGTGAAGATGAAGATAGCATACAAGAATTCATACAAAATTGTCTCCACAACCTAGAAAACAATACATCCTTTTACCCCTCCATGCAACAACCAACACCTCCTATCATCCCACCACTTGAGATATATATGTTTTCCCTATTGCATCTTGAAGTTGAATCACAAACTAAGCCTAAACCTCCAAACATAAAGGAATCTATTCACAATGACAACATTGATACTCTTCTATCCTATGCTCATCGAGTTACCGCTACACCCATCAACTTAGAAGAGAGTTATGGTCAAGGTTTTAGAATCTTAAATAAACAAGGATGTGACATAATAAATGAGCATGAAATTCATCAATTGTTAGAACAAAAACCATTAAAAGATACCAAGGAACTAGGATATCAAGATCCTCCCCCTCCAAACCAACCAATTGCCCAATCAAGTAAGAAACCTAAGATGTACAGACTCAAGAATTTACCATTCTTGCATACTATAACTAAGATTGAATGAGAAATGGATAAAATTCTCCATCGATGATTGATTACATTGCCACCTATTCGAGAAAATAAACAAGGAAAAAGTACAAACATGAATTATCATGCATTTCATAGAACTCTTGGGCATCTTACTAATGGTGTTGTGCTTTAAAGAAGCCGATAGATTAAAATGATATTATCCATATAATTGGATAGCATGCACATACTTCATTCCTTGCCATGTGATAGTTGTAGAATCATATCATACTCACTATTACATGTATTACACTTTATGTATATCATTTTTCCATATTGCATGGAGCACTTTCTCATCACTTATCTCGGCTCATCCTTGTCCTACATTTGGGGAGCCAGGACATTTGATAGCCTTTTCCTAGTATGGAACTTGTCATTTCCCCTTGGCTAGTTATCTTCCATTCATACACAATGAGCAAGATTGAGATGTGAATGACTTGCTTTAGGTTGGCTCGCATGTGACATACTAGTCTTTTCTTTTTCTTTTTTTCATGTTCTTTTTTATTGCATGTGTGTAATATGATCCCCCATATTGTGATTTTTGGTGTGTCTTTATGTTTGTGAGATCACTTTGTTGGTTCAAGGATACAAAGGAATCAAACCTATCGTGACATTATTCTATTTGTATCTTCATTCTTCTATATGTCGTAAACATTATCTTTTCTTTTTATCTTGTGCTTTCCTTTTGGGGATGATGCAAAGCATTGAGACATTTAGGTCTCTTCCATGTTGACCCAAAATATTTTCTTTTCTTTCATTCTTTGTGTGTCATTCTTCCTTTTTGTTCATTTTTTTACGAGTATTTGGGGAACGATGACAACTTTGAGCTCTATTATATCACTATAACAAAGAGATATGTTGACCCCAAATTTGTAGATCCCTTATGTGTTATCTTTTAGATTTCATTTGGGGAAAACCCCTCTTCATGATGAAACTTTATTTGGAAACATAGCATTGGCATAAGGCTTTCCAAGTAAGCTCTCATGTCTTCTTTTATCATTTAGCATTTATTATCTTTCTACTTTAAAGTAATTTCTCGCAGCATGGTGTTTAGCAATTTCTTTAAAGTGGAGGCACATAGTCTCCCGCTCATTGTTTGCATAATTGTGTGACCTCTTTCAAAGTGTATTCTTCTTAATTCATGTGACATGTATTCTTGGAGGTGACATTGGGTTTGATGTTCTACAAGAGTGTTACCTTTCTCAACATATGACATTCCTCTTGGTGGTAATGCTATGGTTTGCATTCCCTAAGGAGTGAATCTTTTATGCCTCGACTAGTCCTCTCTTGTTGGCAATGTCAAGTGTGATGTTCCCTAAGGTGAAACCTTTCATGTATTAAGAAAAATACCTTTGCATTTAAAAACTAGTTTATGGCCACCAAGCATAATACAACTTGCTTTCCAACGGTGCCTTTTATTTCATGAGTATATAGCATAATGCAACTTGCTAGCCTTGTGAAACCTTTATCCATTTTGTGTGGCACCTTATTGAAGTTATCAGGGAGTATAATTTAGTATGGTTGATGTATGGAAGGACTGTGGACCTTACATGACTTATCCATCTGAAAACTTTTTGTGGGTACACACTAAGTCGTTATGTGTTTCTCACCTTTTTTCCTTGGGGCTCACCTAGTGTATACTAGATTTCACTAGCCCTTGTGAGTGTATTTGATGGAAAGCAACACAACCATGGCTATTCCATCCCCTTTTGCATTAAATTTGACATTGTATGCTTGTGTATCTTGTCTTGTTGCTCATATCTTACACATATTATGTGTCTCTTTTTGCCTTTTTTGGTTTGCTATGAGATCTTAGATCATGGGGGTTTGATCATCCTCATTGATCCTTGTCATCTTATCTTTCCAATAATTGTACAGTTTTACCTCTCTTGACTTATTTTTCTACTTTAGTGTGTGTATGAGTGTAAGTTCATACTTTCACTAAAGTGGGGGCTAAATGTAGTGTAAAAAATTGCATAACTTTAATATGATTTCACACTTTGTTTGCATCCCCTTAATTAATTGGACTTAATTAAGCCTCTAATTGACCAAATTATGCATTCTAAGGCCTTATTATTCTCGTTTTCCAAAATGGAAACCCATATTAAAAAATTGCATTAATTAAATTACCTTGGAAATTGAGTGTCTTGGATTCACCCAAGGGCGAATGGGTCCCTTTAAGTCCTAGGACCAAATTTTTAATATTTTTTTGGTGGTATTTTAATGATTGTAATTCAAGTTTCAAGTGTTGGCTTTTGGAATCTAATTTTCAATAAATTAGATAAACACCTATAAATATATAGTAATTTTATCAATTCAAATCTAACTAGAAAGAACACACTTCATGAGAGAAATCCTATAGAAAATATTATTGTCAAGAGCATTGAAGAGAAGTTTTATTAATCACCTACAACAACAATCAAGATCATATCATCACATCAAAGTTCATGTGTTCATATCATGTTTTGGAGATAACATTGTGATGTAGGTTTCAAGAATTCAAGAAAGCATTCAAGCATCAATCAATCAAGACAAATCTTGCAAGATCCAATTCATAGAATGATGTGTTTGGATTCAATCCTCTAAGGGAAGCCATTAAGGGTTTGGTGAGTTGTAACAAGCAAGTGTTCCTTCATCAATTCCTTCAGTTTGTCATTATTTCATTATCAAGGTTTAATTACCAAACATGGGGTTTGACTAAGGAAAACCCCCATTCACCAAAAAAAAAAAAAATTGCTTCTCTATTTGCATGTATAGATTTACAAGTGAAGAAGAATTGAAAGTTGATCAAAAGAGAAATTTTGTAAAGTTGCATAAGTTATCATCATTGTTGTCAAGCTACGAAAACTCACAGATTTTATTTTTGTCTTTCCAATAGTCAAACCTAGAGAAATAAAAAGCTTAGATCCAAGATCAGAAGACTACAAAAATTTATTTTGAAGCCCTATTCAAGGATCCAATCACCCAAGGGTGAACCAAACCTGCTACAAGCCCTAAAACCCACTTTTTATCACAGGTGCAGACTATCAAATCCTTCTCAGATCTTTCTACAAGTTGTCATTTCCATTTTTGTTATCATATAACTTTTCATTTCAAGTGTTAGGTCATATGATTCATTTATTTAATGCACTTTAAATCATTTAAAAACATTGCAATTTAGTCATTTTTGTCATATGAAAGTAGAGATCCAAGGTCCAATATAGGGTTGACACACCTCAAGGTTGAAATTCAATCCTATCCCTTTGCGATCTTCTCTCTTTCTAGTGAAATTTTGGAAAGGTTTGCTTGAATCCTATGCCATTTCATTATTCCAAATTTATTGAATTCATTCCCCCTTTTGCCCTCTTTTCATAGAGTAATGCAGAGCATTCCTCAGAACCATTGATGACTGCAGTTCAGTACAGTCTTCACTCTTCTTACTAAGGAAACTTTTATGGTAACATATATGATCTGAAAACTAGAAAACATGTGATTAACACTTCATTCTTACCACCCTTCAAACCATGGGATCATATCTTAAAATATGGAGGAATACTTAGAATCTTTAGCTATTTCCTTCAAATATTATATCTTCAACATATACCACAACAATTAGAATCTTTTCATCCTCTACTTTGATGTATAAATTATTCTTTATGATACCTTTCTTAAATCATTTCTAACATAGATACCTATCCAATCTTTCTTACCAATCCCTAGGGGTTTTTTTAAGACCATACAAAGCCTTCTTGAGTCTACATACCATTCCTGAATCTGTTGATAGCTGAAATCCATCAGGTTGTTCTATGTAAACTTATTCTAACTCACCATTCAGGAAGGAAGATTTCACATCCATTTGATAAAGTTTAAATTTATTATGCATGGAAAATGCAAGAAACATTCTAATGGCCTCCATTCTTGCCACCAAATCAAATGTTTCCTCAAATTCAACTCCTTCCACTTGTGAATATCCTTTGCAAACCAATCTTGCTTTATTCCTTACAACCTCTCCATCTTCATTCAGTTTTTTCTTGAACACCCATTTTGTTCCAATTATATTCTTATCCATAGGCCTTGGAACCAATTCCCAAGTTTGATTATTTTCAATATGATTTAGCAATTCTTTCATAGCTTGAATCCATCCTTCATCTTTTCATCAACAAAAGTCTTTTTCTCTATTCTTGACAATAGAGAAAAATTCACCTGTTAATTTTCTTTTAGAAACCTTCTTCTTGTATGCACTTTTTCATTCTTGACTCCAATGACTGATTTTCTAAATGATTCCTTTGAACATAATTGGTAGGATTCTTGGGGATTTTCTCCTAAACTTACTCTTTTTCAGCAATCTTCTTCTTCTTCCTATATGCAAGTAAATTCATGATTCCAGTAGTCTTTGTGCTCATGTGTGTTTTGATGAAATTATTCACCCACTCTGAAATTTCCACTTTCAACCACCTTCCTCAATATTTTATTGTAGTATTTATAGGCTTTGCTTCTAGTTGAATACCCAAGAAAAATTCCTTCATCTAATCTTGAATCAAACTTTCCCAATCCTTCATCTCTCCTAATAAAGCATTTTCTTCCAAAAATTCTGAAATAATTGACAATGGTCATTCTGTCATACAAAAGGTCATAGGGATTTTTGGTGCTATCCACCCTTACCTAAGCTTTATTAAGGATATATATAGAAATCCTTCCAATAGACATCAAGCAACTTCGCTTCATTCAACATTATTATGGCCATCTCTTGAACTGTTCTATTCTTTCTTTCTACTACTCCATTATGTTGAGGAGTTCTAGGAATAGAATCGTATCTCCTTATCCATTCTCTTCACAAAATTATTCAAACTCACTTGATGTAAACTTGCCACCTCCATTAGATCTTAGAAACTTGACTCTAACATTCATTTCATTCTCAATAATTTATTTAAAGATCTTAAGTCTGTTGGAAGCTTCTTATTTTTTCTTTTAATAATGTAACCTATGTCATTCTAGAGAAATCATCAATGAGTAACATAAAGTACCTTTCACCTTGAAGACTATTATTTTTGGTCTGCACAGATCAGTATGAATTAGCTCCAGAGGTCTGGTAGTAGAATACTCTTTGGTTTTGAACTTTATCCTTGTCTTCTTCTCAATTTGACATTCTCTACACATGGTGCTTGTAGGCTTGACGATCCTTGGCATGCCTCTCATTGCATGCATGGAACTAATTTTCACAAGGCTATCAAAGTTGATGTGTCCCATCCTCTTATGCCAAAACCAACATTCATTTTTTTGTCCTAGAAGACAATTTCTTCCATTCACACCCTTAAGGTTATATAAATTTCCTTCACCCCTTGAATCTTCTACCACCAATCTTCCAGACTTTTCTTTCCCGATTTCACATACTTGCTCATTGAGTAAAAGACTATATCCTTTGTTGCACATCTGACTTACACTGAGAATATTATTCTTAAGACCTTCAACATAGAAAAAATCTTTAGTCTTAGGTTTTCCATCAATAATCATAGTTCCTTCACCATAGATCTTTGCTAATGAATTATCTCCAAGCTTTACTAAACCGTCATTCCATTTAACCAATTTGATGAACTTTATTTTGTCACCAATCATGTGACTTGAACACCCATTGTCAATTATCCAAATGTTTTATTGTCTTTGAGCATGAAATGTTGTTTGGACAACCATTAATTTTTCTTTTCTTATTTCCTTAACTTGCTCAACATCAACTATCTTTTGAATTTTTGATTTTGCAAAATCACTCTTGCAGAATTTTTTTATATGCCCAACATTATTGTAAATTTGACATGTTACATTGAAATATACCAAAGAAGCAAGAGAATTTCTATTGAAAAAAATTATTTCATTCATTTCAGATTTACACTCTATATCTTTGTGTCCATACTTATTGCAAATAAAATAGTAACTAAAAAATGCATGATTAAACATGTTTGTGAAGGATCTACTTGCATGATGAGATCTTTCTTTGGGTATGACAACAACTTCTTGACTTCTGGACATAGATTTCTCCAAATCCTTTTTGAGTAATAGGATATCCTTCTATAGTTTCTTACATTCTCTTATTTTAGCTTCAATTTGGGCCTTTTTCCTTTTGTTCTCTTTCCTTGCACAATCAAGATCTTCTAGAGCAGAAACAAGCTCACATTCAAAATCAACTTCACCTTCTTCATACACAACTTTTTTGAACTTTTAGGGATTGTAGAGGCCATGAATAGGGATTCATCTACATCATCTTCTGATGTACAATGGTCTCCTTCATCTAAGGAGTAGTATTCTTCTCTAGAAAGAAATTCTTCTTCAAATTGTTTCTCTTGAATTTCTTGTTGTTGCTTTCATTCTCTTTAAATGGAAATTTAGAAGCATAGTGACCAATTCTACCAAAATTAAAGCATTTGAATTGTAACTTACCTTTATATTTTCCTAATCCTTTCTTCAACTTTCTCACAAAGTTTGATTCTTCATCAGAATCACTAGGTGATCTAGAAGCTTCTTCATTCTTCACAAATTTGAATACATCTTCTCTTTTGTGTGTAATTTGAACTTCATTCCTCATTTCATAGGTTGTGAGAGATCCAAACAACTCTTCCATGTTAAGCTTGTTAGATCCTTGGCTTCTTCAATTCTAGATACTTTTGAGTCAAACCTCTAAGGGAGAGTTCTCAGAACTTTCTTCACCACCATAGAGTTAGTTATTTATTCTCCATGACTTCTAATTCCATTCATAGCTCCATCTACTTGGAGTGGATAGCTGGCTATATTCTCCTCTTCTTTCATCTTCAAATTCTCAAATAATTTCCGATAAGATTGTAGCTTTGCTTGTTTGACACAATCGTTCACTTCATAGATATTCTTGAGCTTGTCCTAGATTTCCTTTACAGTCTTGCATTGTACCACCTTAAAAATTTTAGAATTAGCTAACCCACTTAGGATAGCATTATTTTCTTTAGCATTGCTCTCATGAGCCCTTTTTGCAATTATATCAATGATAGGATGATTGGGCTCAACATAATCATCTTTAATAGCTCTACAAACATCTTAACTAAGAGATGTGAGATAGGAATCCATCCTCATACTCCATAAGGCATAGTTATTTCCATCAAACTATGGTGCCTTAGAAGAGTACTCCTTTTGAGCCATGTGTTTTAAACCAAGATCTACCTTCAGCTGCTAGGTTGCACCAAGGAATTCAACTCTAATACCAATTGTTAGAACATAGATATACTGAGAAGGGGGTGAATCTATATATCACTCAAAATCAATTCAATTCAACTTATCCAACTGATCAATCAAAACATATAACTTCCACTAATCAGATGACACATGCAAAAACAAAGGCACAGAAGCACAAAACTAGAATTACATGAAATCCCAACAAGGGAAAAACCATGTTGAGAAAAGCTTCTTGGAGCTACTATCCAAATCTAGCCTCACAAATGAATCAACAGATACAACAAATTTAAGGTCTTTAACTAAGAAATTTTACAACTCCCTACTCAGAGAATGAGGCTACAACCTCTAAGCACAACTCTTTGAATAATTAGATGACAAATCACAACAAAAACACTTATGTTGCCTCTAGTTTACTTCCTTCAACACTTTTACACTCTTTTCCTTTGGCTTACTACCTCTGATATTCACACTTGTACTTCTACCTCTGGATCATTTCCTTCAATATTCACACTTGTACTTCTTCCTTCAGCTCGCTACCTCCATCACTCACACAATTTAGTCAACTCACTATCTTCCACACACCACTTAAACTCTTTTGCTTTTATATCACTACCTCCAACATACAATAAACACTTTTCTACAAATTCACTCATATTGCTCTGCCTTTAGTGCACTACTTTCAACAAATTACATTGATTGTGTCAATTATTTTCTTAGAACCAAACTTGATCTCACTAGATGCCTATGAATCTTTCCAAAATTCAATGATAAGAAAAGGTAAGGATTGACCAACAAACAATTAAAGGATTACTAGACCTTTAATTCTACTCTTCAAGCTCTTTGAAACCTAGGAGGATGATCCTAACAATGTTGATATGATACTCTTGTTCCATTTTATCATGAACATTGAAATAAACAGATAATTCTCATATAAGAGCTCAAAAAACAGAATGTATCAAAGAAATTAGCTGCTTCTTAACAACACTTCCATGTTTGGAGTATGAGAATGGTGAAACTCAACATAAAATAATAATAATAATTGTAACCCATTTTAAGAATTTGATTTAATTAGTGATTTTTTGATGAATTGACCAACTAAATGCAACATGAATACTTTACTTAGATCAGTGCCTCATCCTTGGAACGAAGTCAATTCCAATACATACACAACTTGGTAACAATTTCCTACATGACCTTAATTAAGCTTTGAAGATACTACATTACAACATTTCAACATTATATTCACAACCACCACTTCTTACAAATATCCTAGCACTTAAGTTGACATAAACCAATAGTTTCACTCAAGCATTACATCAATTCTTTGAATCAATAAGCAAGAACAAAACCGCACATCCAATGGAAATCAATGGAGACAAATAAGATAACCCTTGATTATATTATTCATAGCTTATGAACCAAGTACATAGAAGAGAAAATGGTTTTGAATTTGCACCATTCTGAATTATATTGCCAGTATTGCTATCAAAATGGTATATGCATTGACAGACTCGAACCTAAGACTTAACTCTAAAATGCTCAGTATATTCTTTATAGTTCTCTATGACCAATTATAAAAAAACCAACCCCCCACTTTTGGCCTTGAATTCCTTCTTATAGAGACGAAGGAGAAAATAAGCCTCGCACCAAAAAGTACACATGTCACCATTTCATTGGACCATTGTAAAAAATATTCCCCTTGTAGTTATATTTGCACCTCTGAATGGAGGGAAAGCACAAAAGAAAAAAACCCATATTAGTCATTGAAGAAGAAGACACCTACCTTCCAAAAGGAATCAATTGTCATTATAGTAGTGTCCAACACCTCTCCTTCATGTCGGTCATCAAAAAGAAAAATATCAAATCAGGATACCACCTCTACAATGGTTCATCATCTTCAAAACCAGAGTGTGCATGTCAACTTTGTGATTTTGTTGAAACTAGAGGATTTTTCTCACTCTCGTTAGAGTCTTCTTGACCTGCAAGAAGAAGAAGATACTGGGCATACTCAAGGTCATATTCTTCCTCATTCTCCATGGCAATGTCAGGTTTCTCCATATAAGAATCATAAGCCTTGAGATCCTTATCCTTCTTTTTTTCTTCTCAGATGGACCAGCCACATCATCATTATCAACCTTCCTATTCCCAATCAGCACATCTTTTCCATAACCACCTTTGGAAATACCCTTGACCTCACCCTCCACAGCCACAACTCTCTTCTTTTCCCCTAGAAATATAGATTTCTCAAGTGAATTTGGCTTAATTTTAGGTGTGGATGTAACATCCAAGGTTCTAGCCCTCCTATTCATCTTCTACTTGGGTTTCCTCTCAGGTTGAGGGGATGACATAGTAGATTCACTCATTTTCTCAATATAAGAAACCTTGGGTTTATGAATTTTTCACTTACGGAAGGAAACTATTAGTCTACACTCTCAGAAGAAAATTTGTAGAACAAAACCTTTCCCCTACCACACACATTCACACCACTCAATGGAATTTGCATTTAATCTCCAATTCTCCTGCAATTGCTTGCAAAAGCTCTTCACACCTTCTCCTCTGACTCAAATCAATTTCTCAACTTTTGATTATTACAATTGTGAAATAAACTAGCTGGAAATCCTGTTTAAATTGCATAACTGAAGCATCCACCATTAATGTTCAAATGAAATCTTGCGCGAGTGAGCTAAAAATCAGCTACTTGATTGTAAATATCAGACGTTGATCATATAGTGAAGTAGATCATCGAGTGGTTCAGAATTAATCAACATACTTGGGAAAGTTGATTGTAAAATCCATTTTCCCTTACCCATTTAAAAGAATCATGTGGAATAGACCTCCAACCTATCAGCAGGCTCCACTATCTATTAAATTTCATAAGACAACTCACACATTGATTTCCCCACTTCCCTGTTGGAATTAACCCACTCACAACTTTCATCAATGATGGGGCAGGGAATGGCTAAGATTAGATCTCTTGTCTTCATCATGTACGTGCCTTAATGAGAAGCACTTTCCCACATACACAAGCCTCTAATAGAAATTGTTGGTTAAGATCAAAGGATCTTTCTCATATTTTGGACACGTACAAAAGAATTCATCTAGAATAGCACACATTTTATCCTTTATACTCCGATGGCAAAACATTCATCAATACTTTCCTTTTTTTTTCTAATATTAACTCTACCCTTCAAACTACACCACATGGCATCTTCACGCTTCCACATTGGGAGAAGGGAGGCAGAGGTGGGCCCCCACGGGATGGTGGGGAGTGGTTAAGATTAACCCATGTCATCCGCCATCAATTGTCGATCCAACAAACAAGGAATTCACCACCTTTAAAAACTAATGGGTCCCACTAACAATGGGACATGTGTCCACAGCCTGCTAGCCCGTGCCATTATTTAATTACGAAAAGAATCTAGACGGGGTGGTGGGGAATGGTCTGGATGAAGACACGTCATTTGATCTCCATCGTCAATCCATTGAAACTGCCACCTACTGACTATTCAAAGACATCACACCTACCAATGAAGAGGGCATGTGGTTCTCGCCCACCAGCCTACTAGATTACTTAAATGGAAAATAGAATAGAGCAGGGGCACGAGGAATGGCTAGGATCAAACCTCGATGATCCAATGGTCCTTATAACACCAAAAATCTACACATGTAAGATGTTAGTTCTAAAAGGGGGTCATCGCTAGGCATACGACAAATGGGGACATAAAGAACAAGGTTGAAAACTTTGGAAAATGATGGAAATATTAAACCCAAACTTAGACCCTAATAAATATTTCAAAGAAAATCAACCCATGCTACTATAAGGTGATGTTTGTAATAAAGCAACAGGAAATGACGGGAGACTAGGACTCAAGGGCCGATAATAAAACATACTTGATGGAATAATATGTTTCGTAAATGACTGGAAACCAACGATAAAGGTTCAACAATGAATTATAACATTTGCAAAGGACATCAAACTTAAGGGTGTTTAGGGAGGGTTTTAACAATACAATCCCTAAGACATGATAATGGATGAAACCCTAAGCCCCAGGACATGAAACTAACCCAATTTTGTAGAAATTTTAGATGGAATAAAAAGCAATTTTAGGGGTTCCATCAGTGGCTCCAGTTGGGGAAGTCTGTTCTTCTATAACAGAGCAAGATCCAAGAATCTCAAGTTGAAGTAGACAAATCATAGAGAACCAAAACCATGACCTACACAGATAAGGAAAGACAACCATCCCAAAGCAAACCGACATATATACAAAAATTTATAGAAATGTACAATGTGCTCTCCCACTTCAAATTTTCACTCAGAATCCTTTGTTGAAATACATGCTTTTTACCTCCATCTATAATTTAATAGGATTCATCTTCAAATGGGTGGCCCTAGGCCCCCAAAAAATAGAACCAATCTTTTCCTCTATCAAAAACCATATTTTTTGTTGTCTATGCTGGGCCACAGCTGAAAACATTGCCATGACTTTCCCAATAACTAACCTTGTTGTGGTCACTGCAATTAACTAGTATTTCCATATGTTTGAGCCTACCATTGTCATCATTAACTTTTTCCAATTGAAAATTGTGATCATATATCGACTGAAATCCATAATCATTGCAACACTTTACCTTGCTCAATTCACTATCATGTTTCCCCCAATGCTCATCCAACTGGAATGAAAATTGAAAAAATTCATAGTCCACTTGATCATGAACATCATAGAAGTTACTATCAAATTCAATTTGCACATCAAATTGAAAGCTTTCATAAACACTTTGTTCAATAGTTCCATCCATAACCACATATCCTAATTTATTGAAGGAAAACTACAACTCCAAATCTAAGAAATCAAAACAAATAAAAAACTCATATAAATCATTGAAGGAATTTTTAGGTTTTTGTCCCATACCAGACAAGCATTCATTTTGTGTGATGAACACAAAGTTTTCATACACAAGATATTCTCAAACTGATACTCAGATTCACCTAAGCATTATAAATCAACTATATTGTCACATGCTCCACTACTTTGGAAAGGTTAGTCATCAAAACTCATAGTATCCTTGCTCTTATTCAAATCAGGGTCATTACCACAAACATCATTACTAATAACATCCCATGCATCAAAGAATTCTTCAATTTCAGGATCAGTAACATACTCTAATTTAAGGAGCTGCTCAAGTTCCTCACGATGGATTGGGTGACTGCTATTCAGGACAAACCATGCATGGAGGAAAAGAATTAGGCTTTTGGCTCTTTATGTTTTTTGATAGTTTTTCTATGACTTTTAGTATGTATATGTTATTTTTTAACTAGTTTGACCCCTAGGGGTCTTTGGACTCAATTGCTCTATATCATTCCTGCATGATGGACACTATTTATCTTTTGTTTACTATTGTTTTATGGTTTTTGATATGATTTGTTGTGGGTGATAGCTTGGTTCTCTCTATTGTCACTGTGTTGTTAATGTGTTTGCTCAAGATGGCCTTTGGTGCCTTGTATTGATGGGACAACACCTTTGTTTTTGTTGCTTTTTATATCAAAAACACACTCTAATTTATATTTCAAATCATCATTTAGCTCAATGCAAAATGTTTCAAAGGATGGCTCAAACAACTTAGAATTAATAAGGTCAGTAGCAAGGCACTCATGTACATAATCAATTGATGAGTGTGTTGACTCAAATGTGAAAATTTCATTATAATTTGAATGTTTTTCATTAGTAGTTGAACAAGCCTCTTCACTCTTTTTATCATCAATGCATTCTTTATCGAAAACAATCATGTCCATTTTCGCAAAAAAACTTGCATATTCCATTTTTGCTTCATATAGACAATCAAGAGCAGCTAGGACATGATCATGCTCACTAACTGCAGCATTATCAACATCTCTATAATTTTTAACATTGTTCTTGGGATCAGGATATTTAACACATACATTCTTATCTTTGAACTCGTCATCATTATCAAAGCTAGTATTCTCAATTTCTAATATAATTGGATTGCATTCTAGGTATCCCTCACATGGGATTTGTTCACTCACTTGTAAGAAAAAGATCTCATGTGCATTAATATTACTACATCCTTCATGTGAAGAAACTTCCTCCAAATCATTCTAATAAAATCACTCATAATCCTCAAAAAAGTAATCAGAAACCTCATTCTCATCATGACCTAGATCACAAGAGAATCCTTCACTGCATAAACTATTCTTTGAGTTTTCAAAGTGAATGCTTAAATTTTCATTTTCACTATCACGACTACTTATTTGTAATGAAACATTAGCAACACTTGCAAGTGTATCTTTATCCTTACCACTGATGTACTAGTTTGCACATAGGCTTCTTGTGAATTTATTACAATCACTGTGCTCACCCATACCACAAGATGGATGTATATTCTCTTATATACCCTTTTCACTCGTTTGTGTTACCTACTAATTCTCTTCAACAGGACAACCACTACTAACAATTTGAGACATAATTATTTGTGTATAATCACATTTGACTTCCTCAACAACCCTTATCCAATCAAGTATCTCATCAAAACCATGAGGCTTGAACTCTTGTGACAAGGTACTAAGCCCTGGCTCAAAAACTTCACAAAACAAGTCAATGCATGTTGAATCCTCAAGTCTAAAATTCTTGGGAATTTCCAAAAAGGCATCCAAAAACCTTGGAAACATGTCATATGGTGATTCTCCCTTATGTATTTTCATGCTAGACACCTTTGAACAAAAGGCATTTGATCAACATTACTTAGAATATGTTGATGTTCAACTTGGAATTCACCATTAGTCGGTGATGCAGACCTGGGAGGATTCAACTCAACCAATATGTTACCCTACCTCTAAGAGGCATCTAACAAGATTAATTTGATCTCTTTGGACAATCTAAATCACCCAAAAATCTTCACAATCACCTTAAGTCAGTTTTCTCACTTTCTCTCCTTGAACTCTTGTAGTGGAGAAAACCTAGTTTTTTCCTAATAACACAAATAACTCCCAAAACACCAAAAAAACTCTTGAGGGATTCAGATACCCATTTCAAGGTTACAACATATATGTATGACTCAACAACAACTCCCTTGGACCGGTATTGACTTTCAATACACTCACCATGGGAAAACC
Source organism: Sequoia sempervirens (assembly GCA_007258455.2). NCBI lineage: Eukaryota > Viridiplantae > Streptophyta > Pinopsida > Cupressales > Cupressaceae > Sequoia > Sequoia sempervirens. The sequence goes on from VDFB02000003.1 coordinate 151,914,515, forward strand.
TAGTGAAATAGGTTAAATTTTCAAAGGAAGTACCCTCTAGACTACTCCAAACCCCCTAAAACCTTGGGGCAGAAATTAAAATGTTCTAAAACCATATATTCCATAGTTATATCCCCTTGTATGGACAGATTATCCCCAAACTTAAAAACCTTCCTTTTTGATGCAAATAACAAGGGTTTTGTGGAAACCATGAATCTAGGAACTTTCCCACCAAAATAAGGCTTCAAACACCCTTCCTCAAGTCTACCTAGACACTTGACACTCTCACCAACTCAATCCCATTAGCATTTCACTGAAAAGCATCTCAAAACCTCCCTTTTTCAAGGGAAAATAGCATTATCAGCCCTAGGCATCACTACAATACCACATAAACAATTCACCTTGATCTCAAATACAATGAGACATCTAACCTAACACATTTTATACCAACCCACCGAGTTACAGTGTTAAAAAGTGGGTGGATTGGTTAATAATGCATTATTTTTCCTTTAAAACCCTTAACACAGATAAAACGGGAATATCTATGTATTTTATTGATTTCTCACACAAGACTAAGAATTAGAACTTCAAATCACATAGAAATGAAAGTAGACACCTGTACATACAATCATTGGTGATTTCAAGGCATGACAAGTCTGTACTGGTCCGTACAGTAGCAAACAACTTCAAAAAAATAGTGAAAAACATAGAATTTTCTCAAAAATGTGGTATTTTATTGTGTGAGATTGTTCCAACCCTTACAATGATCTCTCCATGCCTTTTAAAGGCCTTCCAAACTCAACCACTGAGAAACCACCTTTACAACTATATTTTGAATCCTTTTTTGACCGCTAGAATTCATAATTCCACCTTTTCAACAATGCACTTATAAGCATAATGAAGTATTTGTATATTATGACCCCCCTCAAAACCTTACTAAAGGTTTTGAAATGACCTAAATACATTAAGAAACTCCTACCTTGAACAAACATTGATGTCAACAAAAAAATTTCCTTCAAAGGCTACAAAAGATAATTGGATCAAGATTGAATTCTCCACTCCATGAACACTAAACACAAAAACCTTATGCTAAAACATACACAATGGTCTTGAGTGACCTTATTCTCCACAAAACATGCTTAAAATATCTAAACCAACCCATTGACCACCCTAGCTATCATCAAATGATCAAACATGGAGGAGGAGGCATAGGTGCTCCTACACCATACACACCACCATAAAAAAAATACTCATGTCTCATGAGTAAAGGTCTGTCTGCACTCCCCAAGCCAATGTTGTCTTGTATTTCCTCTTGGTTGTCTTGGACACTCAGAATTGGTAGCCCATTCTATCTTCTTGCCTCTGTATGCAGGGAATCTTTCTCCCTTCATCGAGTTTAAGTCAAAAGGTGGTCTGTTATCTATGCCCATACTAAAACAACTAAATCTCCTCACCTTCAGGCCTTTGAACCATCCTTTAGCCCTGCCTACCTTATTGTTTGTTATTATGTTTGATGGAGACTCCTCTCTACTTCCTTTTCCCTTCATGACTGATACAGGACCTACTCCAACCATCTTCAGCCCTGTACAAGCAATATATTGTCCCTTATAGCTTTGTTCTTCCCCATCCACTTGGTTTACTTTGCTCTGACCCTTGAATTCAGGAATCAGACCTACTTCCTTTGCTGATACAATCCCATACGTTACTGTGTTATCAGATTGTAGGGATCTCCTTAGACTTGACTATCTTTCCCTTGCATAAACTATTATAGGATAGACCATTGTCCCAATCAGAATTTCTTCCTCCTGATTTACCTCTCCTTGTTGTGTCATTATCAACTTACCATGATCTCGTCTTAGATCAATCTCCTTCATGGTCTTCTCATGAATTTGCTTCTCCATGTGAGCATCAACCTTCACATTATGAGTTGCAACTATCTTGGCACCATTCTTAGGTGTCTCTTTTGTTGTTCTAACATCATAACTATACTCCAAAACAAAAAACAAATTACTCTTACCATCCTCAAGATTTATTAGTTCTTTTCTTCCAAAGATTACCACCTTAGCTTTTCCCTTGTCCTTCTCTTTTCCCTGCAAAGGAGTTAGCTTGAAACTTTGATTATCTTTCCAAATGGTGTAGGTGTTTTCCCAACCATCATACATAGACTTCCTATCAAGTTTTCATGGCCTTCCCAAGAGTAGATGGCAACAATCCATTGGCAATACATCACATAGGACTCTATCCTTGTACTCACCAATCTAGAAATCCACACAAGCTTGCTCATTCACCACTAAACTTTGGCTATCATTCACCCAAGAAACTTTGTAGGGTGCTACAAGAGGAATCCTTTCTAGGATTAACTTATCTACCATCTCCCTAGACACCATATTATCTTGAGAACCAGAATCAATTACAACTTGACACACTTTAACTTTGCATTTACATGAGGTTCTAAATAGGTTTATCCTTTGGCTCAAATCTTCTTCCTTTTGTCCCTGCAACAAGGTCCTTCTTATCATGAGAGCTTCTCCTACTTCTGGATTTGGAAAGTCTGCTTGATGAACTCACACTCTCTTCTTCATCTCCTTGCGCATATTGGACTCTTTTATCACCGTTTCTTTCAATTCCACTTGCAGCAGCACTAAACTTGTCAGGACACTTAAAAGAAATGTGACCAAACTCACCACATTTGTAGCATCTTCTTGAAAATTCACTTCAATATCTTCCTCTATAATTTTCTCTTCCACCTCTCCATCCACCTCTAAACTCAGTCCCTTGTTCTTTTATTTTCCCAACATCTTCTTGGACTTCTTTGGATTTGTTTTGTGTTGGAAAGGTACCTCTTCCCCTAGATGTACCTCCTCTACCTCTTACTACCTTCTCTTGTCTCCTTTTTAATTTCTCTTCTGCTCTCATGGCCATTTGGAAGCATTGTTCAACTGACTTAGGTGCCAAAATGTTGATCTCATCCTAGATGTTGTACCTCAAACCATTTATATACCTAGCAACCATTTCATCCTCATCTTCTTCATGTTTAGTTCTTAAGCTTAACTTATAAAATTCTTCAGTATAAGTTTGTACATCCAAATCTTTTTGTCTAAGATTCTGCAATTTCTTAAGCAATTGAACATTGTAATCAGCAAGAAGAAGTTTACCTTTCATTTTGGCCTTCATCCTTTCCCGATAGGTGATCTTACTTTTTCCTCTTCTCTCCCTTTCCTCCTGCACAAAATTCCACCATACCAAGGTATGTCCCTTCAGTCTTGTTTTAGCCTTCTTCACCTTAAGTCCTTCATCAACATCTTCACTATCAAAGTAGTTTTCCATAGCCCCAATCTAGTCTAGGACCTCTTCACTATCAAGTTTTCCTCCATACATAGGAAAATATATTTTTCCATGTCCCTCCTTCTTCACAGCCTTCAAAATATTCATAGTTCTTGCATCACCAAGAGATTCTTCTTCCTCTTCAGTTTCACTTACATCCTCTTCTAATTTATGCTTTACCTTCCAAGCAGCCATCTCTCTTTTCAAGGCTTCTATCTCCCTGTCATGAATTTCCATCCTCCTTGAAACTAAACTTCCTTTGGGTGGTATTTTCACAATCCTTTCTACACCTACCTGCAAAATCAATTCAAAGCAACAACATAAGATCTACTACTAGGCTCGATACCACTCTAATGTAAACCTGGGAGGATTCAACTAAACCAATATGTTACCCTGCCTCTAAGAGGAATCTAAAAAGATTAATTTGATCTCTTTGGACAATCTAAATCACCCAAAAAGCTTCAGAATCACCTTAAGTCAATTTTCTCACTTTCTCTCCTTGAACCCTCGTAGTAGGGCAAACCTAGTTTTTTCCCAATAACAAAAATAACTCCCAAAACACTAGAAAAAATATTGAGGGATTCAGATACCCATTTTAAGGTTACAACATATATGTAAGACTCAACAACAACTCCTTTGGACCGATATTGACTTTCAATACACTCACCATGGGAAAACCTAGTGAAATAGGTGAAATTTTCAAAGGAAGTACCCTCTAGACTACTCCAAACCCATTGAAACCTTGGGGAAGAATTAAAATGTTCCAAAACCATAGATTCCACAGTCAGATCCCCCTTGTACAGACAAATTCTCTCTAAACTTAAAAACCCTCCTTTTTTATGCAAATAACAAGGGTTTGGTGGAAACCACAACTCTAGGACCTTTCCCACCAAAATAAGGCTTCAAACACCCTTCCTCAAGTCTTCCTAGACACTTGACACTCTCACCAACTTAATCCCATTAGCATTTCACTGAAAAGCATCTCAAAACCTCCCTTTTTCAAGGGAAAATAGCATTATCAGCCCTAAGCATCACTACAATACCACATAAATGGTTCACCTTGATCTCAAATACAATGTTACATCTAAACTAACACATTTTATACCAATCCACCGAGTTACAGTGTTAAACAGTGGGTGGATTGGTCAATAATGCATTATTTTGCCTTCAAAACCCTTAACACAAATAAAATAGGAATATCTCTGTATTTTATTGATTTCTCACACAATACTAAGAATTAGAACTTCAAATCACATGGAAATGAAAGTAGACACCTGTACATACAATCACTGGTGATTTCAAGGCATGAAAAGTCTGTACGGATCCGTACAACAACAAACAACTTCATAAAATAGTGAAAAACATAGAATTTGTTCAAAAACATGGCATTTTATTGTGTGAGATTGATCCAACCTTCAACAACCCTTACAATGATCTCTCCATGCCTTTTAAAGGCCTTCCAAACTCAACCACTGAGTTACCACCTTTACAACTGTATTTTGAATCCTTTTTTGACCATTGGAATTCATAATTCCACCTTTTACACACTTAATGCATTTACAAGCATAATGAATTATTTGTATATGATTACTCCCCTCAAAACCTTACTAAACATTAATGTCAACACAAAATTTTCATTCAAAGGCTACAAAAGAATTATTGGATCAAGATTGAATTCTCCACTCCATGAACACTAAACACAAAAACCTTATGCTAAAACATACACAATGGTCTTGAGTGACTTTATTCTCCACAAAACATGCTTAAAATATCTAAACCAACCCATTGACCACCCTAGCTATCATCAAATTATCAAACATGGAGGAGGAGGCATAGGTGCTCTTGCACTAGTCAGACTAGGTAATGATGGAAAAACCAGAACAGTAGAAGCACCATCACCCTGACCATCACTCCTATTGTCAGATCCATTTACACGAGGTGTGCCAAAATAACTGACACTTGCAGCAATATATCCTTTCATTATTGAGTATCTCAAGTTGTTTTCAATGTCCATAGCAACTTGATGTGCATGATGTAATGTGGTAGGTTCCTTATCTCTCAACAACTAGCTCATCTCTTCATCAAATGCACCTAAATATACAACCAAATACTCTACATCACTTGGTCTCATATTTTCAGGAATATCCTGTATTTCCTTTGCAAATATGAGGTTAAAATTTATGACTAACTCTTCTTCATCCTTTTGAATTTTCATGAGTTTTTTCCTTACTGAACTTGGATTAATCTTTCACCAAATTGTTCTATAAATTTTGCCATAAACTCATTCCATGAGGAAATAGAACACACTAGTAAGTATGAAAACCAATCTCTAGCATATTCCTTTATAGATGGAATAAAAACTTCATGACAACATCTGCATGACTTATCTCATAATCTCCCATTAAGTCCATAAATGTATGCAAATTCCTATAAGTTGATTCAAAACTTTTCCCTATGAATCTTAGTAAATGTTCCCTAATATCATTTATAACAAGGTTTGGGAAACCCTTAATACCATTAAAATTTAATGGTCTATACCTTCCAATAAATAAATTTCTTTGATGGCATGACAAGGGCTGCACATTCTTCATGCTTGGATTTGACACCCCACAAGGATGTACAAGTGAATGATACATTTCTCGCACCCCTTTTACAAACCTCAAACATCAACTCTACAGTTGATCACTTAGTACCCTATTTCTTGTTTCTATCATGACCTTAAAAAATACAATGAATAAAACTAAAATGCATTCTTACCTAAGATCTTTCTAATGGGTTGATTTCAAGAACAAGCATACTTCTTCAATAGAGACTTCAAATTATATCTTAGAAGTATGTAAAATCACCACTAACATTCCCTTCATTAATGCTTAATTTCACCCAATAGGGAACCAAAATTCATCCAAACTTTTACATAGGGTTTTTCATAATAAATTTATGCCTCTTGAGAGTCAAAACATGGGAAATACCTGGATATGTTTCAACTATTGTAAATAACCCTTCAAATTGAAAATATTTGTAGATCTAAAGCTATAATCCCACTTTCATCAAGTTCTTTGCATAGAGTCACCACCTCCTTTCATAGAGGACTGAACGTCAACAATATGAAGTTCCTTCAAAGGTTAATTTCAATATGGGCTTATTCAATAGTAGAGTCACACATAAATTCATTTGTATTCACTGCAACACAGCCCTTTTTAGGTCTAAAATATATAAAACATATGTTCATATTTACTCAACTCTTGACTCCTTCCAAATAGTATTGGAGCCTTTTGAAATCCTCATCCTATCTTCTCACTAGGATCATTTATTATACAAGCTCAGGTTCACTTCATCTCTTCTCAAAAAACTTCTAATTCTTAATATTTCTTGATTTCCTCAAATAATGCACACTAGTGCAGAGACCTCAGAGTCACCACCCACATCTAGTGGGAACTTATAAAAATATTCATAGAATTATAGGTAGATCTTGGTAGAATTTTCAAGTTAAAATGAAAACATAGCAAACCCTAAACAATATTTATGAGAATTGACCCATTGATGCAAAAGCTAGACTGGAAGATGAATTTTTATGTGCAAAGCATTGGAATTTAATACTTATAATTTGGAACTAGAGACTTTGTATGGATTTTCCCCAGTAGAGTCACCAATTTGTTGGTTATTTTTTCAGAAACAAAATTGATCTCACTAGATTCCTATGAATCTTTCCAAAATTCAATGATAAGAAAAGGTAAGGATTGGCCAAAAAACAAGTAAAAGATTACTAGGCCTTACTTCTACTCTTCAAGCTCTTTGAAACCTAGGAAGGTGATCTTAACAATGTTGATATAATACTCTTGTGCCATTTTATCATGAACATTGAAATAAATAGATAATTTTCATATAAGAGCTTTACAAACATAATGTATCAAAGAATTTGGTTGCTTCTTGAAAACACTTATATGTTTGGAGTATGAGAATGGTGAAACTCAACATAAAATAATAACAATTGTAACCCATTTTAAGAATTTGATTTAATTAGTTATTTTTTGTTGAATTGACCAACTAAATTCAACATGAATACTTTACTTATATCAGTGCCTCATCCTTGGAACAGAGTCAATTCCAATACATACACAACTTGATAAAAATTTCCTACATGACCTTAATTAAGCTTTGAAGATACTACATTACAACATTTCAATAGTATATTTAGAACCACCATTTTTTACAAATATCCTAGCACTTAATTTGACATAAACCAATAGTTTCACTCAAGTATTTACATCAATTCTTTGAATCAATAAGCAAGAACAAAACTATACATCCAATGGAAATCAATGGAGACAAGTAAGATAACCCTTGATTATATTATTCATAGCTTATGAACCAAGTACATAGGAGAGAAAATGGTTTTGAATTTGCACCATTCTGAATTATATTACCAATATTGCTATCAAAATTGCATATGCATTAACAGAATCAAACCTAAGACTTAACTCTAAAATGCTCAGTATATTCTTTATAGTTCTTTGTGACCAATTACAAAACAACCAACCCCCCACTTCTGGCCTTGAATGCCTTCCTATAGAGATGCAGGAGAAAACAAGCCTCACATCAGAAAGTACACATGTCACCATTTCATTGGATCGTTGCAAAAAATATTCCCCTTATAGTTATATTTACACCTCTGAATGGAGGGAAAGCACAAAAGAAAAAACCCCATATTAGTCATTGAAGAAGAAGACACCTACCTTCCAAAAGGAATCATTTGTCATTGCAGTGGTGTCCAACACCTCTCCTTCACATCAATCATCAAAAATAAAAACACTGAACCGAGACATCATCTCTGCAATGGTTCATCATCTTCAGAACCAGAGCATGCATGCCACCTTCGTAATTTTGTTGAAACCAAAGGATTTTTCTCGCCCTCATCAGAGTCTTCTTGACCTGAAAGCAGAAGAAGATATCGAACATACTTAGGGTCATCTTCTTCCTCATTCTCCATGGTGACGTCAGGTTTCTCCACAAAATAATCATAAGCCTTGAGATCCTTATCCTTCTTTTTCTTCTCAGATGAACTAGCCACATCATCATTACCGACCTTCATGTGCCCAGTCATCACGTCTTTTCAATAGCAACCTTGGAAAATACCCTTGACCTCACCCTCCACAACCACAAATCTCTTCTCTGCCCCTGGTGATACAGATTTCTTAGGTGAATTTGTCTTTATTTTAGGCGTGGATGTAACATTCAAGGTTGTAGCCCTCCTATTCCTCTTCTACTTGGGTTTCCTCTCAAGTTGAGGGGATGACATAGAAGATTCACACATTTTCTCAATATAAGAAACCTCAAGTTTATGAATCTTTCACTTATAGAAGAAAACTATTGGTCTACACTCTCAGAAGCAAATTTTAAAAACAAAACATTTCCCTAACCAAACACAGTTTGCACCACTCAATGGAATTCACAAGTAATCAAGAAATTGAAAACCCTGTGTGCCTAAGGCTGACATAATTTTCAATAACTTCCCAAACCAGCTAGCTGAAGCACACTCGACACACGAAAATGTGAATACCAAATTACCTGGAAAACTATCTCCAATTCTCCTACAACTACTTTCCAAAGCTCTTCACACCTTCTCCTCAGACTCAAGATCAATTTCTCGGCTTTTGATTATTACAATTGTAAAATAAACTAGTTGGAAATCCTCTTTAAATCACATAACTGAAGCATCCACCATTAATTTTCAAATGAAAGCTTGTGTGAGTGATCTAACAATCAACCACTTGATTTTAAATATCAGACGTTGATCATACAGTGAGGTAGATCATCGAGTGATTCAGAATTAATCAACATACTTGGGAAAGCCAACTGTAAAAGCCATTTTCCCTTACCCAATTAAAAGAATCATGTGGAACGGACCTCCAACCTATTAGTTGGCTCCACTATCTATTAATTTTTTTCAAACAACTCACAAATTGATTTCCCCACTTCCTCGTTGGAATTAACCCACTTGCAACTTTCATCGATAAGTGGGCGGGGAATGGCGAAGATCAGATCTCCCATCTTCATCATGTGTGTGCCATAGCATAGACCCACTTTCTTGCATATACAAGCCTCTAATAGCAACTACCAGTTAAGATCAAAATATTTTTTTCATTGTAGAGAAGGGGGATTCGCTACTCATGAGTTATCTTCATTTAGAGAGCCTCATGAGGTGAATTTCCCTAAACTACCTCAGGAACAACGCAAGAATTCTAAAATCAGAAAGAGCAAGTCATGAAGATTTTCTAGATAAACTGAGAAGCTCTCGGCCAAAGGATGAAAGTGCAGAATATGGATGACAGTGTGGCACGTTGTCATCCTAGAGGCATGCTAGCATCTTGTATGAACCAAAGAGTGAATTTATCATAGAAAATAGCTAAATGACTACTTCTACTCTAATTGTTGAAAACTTACAAAATACGATAAAGTAATATAATGTAATAGAGTTGAGATAAAGTGAAGTAGAAATTATAAAGAGAATAAGAGAAAGAAAGGAAATTCTCACAACCATGCAAGAGATGAAGCCTCCAACACATGAATGTCTTCAAAACTTGCATGTGTAATATCTAGAGAAATTGTTGGGGCTGTATAGGGGTTTGCCTCAATCAAACCCCATTTTTTGGTGCTCCCACCTCCATAGATAGCTAGATAGAAAGAAAGAGTGTAACTAGAATGGAAAAAGTGTGTGGTGAAATCAAAACCTACTTTAGGAGTAGAACCTACACTACCAAGTATGAGTGATAAAAGTAATCCCCACTCGAGGAGCAGAACCCATATCACAAAAAAGGTGATAAAAGCAATTCTTGCTCGAGGAGGAGAACCTGTATCACAAAGTAAGGATGCAATAGATAAGGGATATGGAATCCCAAGATGCTCACAAGCATAAGGAAAAGGAGATAAATGCAAGAGCCAAGAGGGCTACAAAAAGTGTTGCTAAGAGGGCTTCAGAATGCTGCAAAGAGAGCTTGAAAATATGTAAGAATGTTGGTGTAGCAAGCTATGTGAAGTTGTGCAAGCAAGAGTTGGAGAGTAGAAGGCCAAATCCAAAGAAAGAGAGAAGCTAGAAGTAGAAGAGAGTTGCAAATGAAGTGAAAAGATAGCATTTAAGGAAGGAAAAGAAGTTTCTCGAGCGGATACAAGGAATCCTAAGCCATTACCATCGACCAAATGAGGTGACAAGTGGGAAGCATGCATAAAAATGGTCATTTGATCATTTAAAAATCATAAGATGCTATCATGGTGCATAGACATCCACATGGCACACTAGTTTCTGGACATGTCACACTACAAAATGATGTGAATAGGAAAAGCACACGGTTTGAAGCAAAGCTGACACGCAAGCCCGTAGCTGCTGAAAAGGGGTGCTGAGTATCCTAAGAGGGGAAAAGGCTGATGCAGGGGCCAAAGTGAGCCTATTCAAGATGCTAAGAGAGTGGACACTAAAGTGGATGCAAGAATGTATGTGAAATTGCAAGGGGTGCAATTTTACCACTATACATTTTTCCCCCACTTTAGTGGGCATATGAATCTATACTAATATGCATGCTAAAGGAAATCTATGAAACATAAATTACATAATATTCCAAAAGGATATTGTAGAGGAAGCAAACAACTCTTCGAACCATGGAAGCATGCCCCCAAGTTGAATACCTGCAAAATAAATGCATTAGACAAAAAATACCTACACCAGATAGCAGTGTTAGAACATAAAAAACTAAAGGATTTGAGTCAGCAAAGTGAAAGAGACCTCAATGTAGAAGGTTGTCTCAGTACTATGTGTCGTCCCCAAATTAAAAACACTAACATAGAAGAATTCTTAAATGAAGAGAGGAAGGGCATATACATAGGATGAAGAAGATGCAGATCTTCGATCCAATATATACAAAAGAGAAGAGAAGAGAGAATTTAAGAATGTAATCCCCTCACAGGCCCGTAGACCTACAAGGAAGGTGTCCTCCAAGATCTCTCACTTGAAGGATACCTAGAAAACTGCCTTACAAACCTGCATACCTTCAAGGAAGGTTTCCTCCAAGATCTCTCACATGAATAAAACCCCAAGAAAGCACCCTACAGACCCGCAAACCTATAGGGAAGGTGTCCTCCAAGATCTCTCACATGAAAGAAACTTGGAAAAGCACCTTACAGACCCACAGACCTACAAGGAAGGTGTCCTCCAAGATCTCTCACTTGAAGGATACCCAGAAAAGCGCCTTATAGACCCACAGACCTACAAGGATGGTGTCCTCCAAGATCTCTCACATGAAGGAAACCCCAAGAAAGTGCTCTACAGACCTGCAAACCTATAGGGAAGGCTTCCTCCAAGATCTCTCACATGAAGGAAACCCAATGAAATGGGGATTTCATAGATTTGGAGAGTGGCTTCACAAGAACACCTACAAAGTGACATGCTTACCTATAGATAAAACATGTCCGAAAGTGGCCACACAGGCAAGTGAGCAGATAGTCACATAGACCGTCAATGACTTGGAAGGATTTCAAAGGGGTCCCTCGAGAACCCTCCAAAAGAAGAGGGGTCCACTCAAGGGATGCGCTATTTGAAAAGAGAGGTCTAGTCAAGATGCCCCCAAGATACACATGAATGAATTAATTTGAAGGAAAAAAAAATTTAAAGAAGTCCCTTGGGAACCCTTCAAAAGAAAAAAAGAAAAAAAAGGGGGGGGGGTCCACTCAAGGGACACTTCATTTGAAAGTGTATAAAGAAGAGAGGGGGTCCTTACAAAGGACACACATCTTCAAAACAAGTTATCACCACCCCCAACAAACAAGGGAGGAGAACCATGCAAGGTAATCAGGACATAGGATAGAGGTGAACCTTGATATCACTTGTCATGTGAAGAAAAGGCAGGTACATCAATCAAACAAGGGTTTGATGACACCTGAATCAAGAAGTTGTATTTTATCCTTCAAGGCCTTACATTCGCTAGTTGAATGGCCAGGAACTTGATGGTATGCACAGAAAGAATGTTTTTCTTTATCATGTTCAGGAGATTTCCTGTGTGTAGAAGGAAGAGTAATCAAGTGGGCTTTTAGAACCTCAACAAGATATGCTCTTGCTCAGACAAGGAATGAGGATCGGGAAGAAACCCTTTCTCTTATGGAGAAAAGCATGTCTACTTACAAGAAGAAGACATGAAAGGAGGATCAGCATTAAGGACATTACAATTATTGCTCACACTATCCCACAATACAAAAGAATAACCATCTTTGATAGCAAATTTGGATGATGTTGTCGGAAGGTCTAAGTGGATTAGGTCAACTTTATATTCTTGAATGAATGAATCTACAAAGTCTAAAGAACCCCAATCATCACCAAAACATGCATTATTTTGAGAAGTAGAAAGAGTAGACTTTAGATTTCTTGCTTCAGAAGGATCTTCTCAAGGGACATCTATCTCAAGAGTATTCTTTGTAGTAGATACTGGTGGAGTAAACATCGACACATTGGAAGACACTAAAGGAATAAGGGTAAGCACAATCGAAGCCTGACCGACAGCTACCATTTCACATAAGTGAATAGAATCAGGGTTAGCCTTGACTATGACTACTCAATTTTTACAAATGAACTTAAGATATTTATGCAAGGTAGACGGGACTACACCCATAGCATCTGCAAGATTTTATTTCAACTCCATGACCTCTAATTTAGATTAATCAAGATTATCAAGTGCCACCATAAGCTTGTTTCGAATACCACTAGCGTCCATTGAGATTCAAGAATCACCTCGAGTTGTTAAACTTCTGAAGAGGAACCAGAGCTCTTATACCAATTGTTGGACACTGGGAACACTGAGAGGGGGGGTGAATTAGTGTTCAATGATTTCTACTTCCAAAATAGATCTAAAATAATAGAACTTGATTTATCATTTCCAACACATAACAGATGAAAATATTCAAAACATGAAATTATATTAGTGAACACCATAACACCAAATATTTTTACGTGGAAATCCTGTTAGGGGAAAAACCATGATGGAGATCAATCCACAATGTTTACTCTATTAAAAGTAAATAAAAGAGGGGAATGCACTTGCATTCAGGTGCACTACCTAGAGCTCACTGCTCAAAGAAAAAGAGGCTCACTGCCTTACAGATATAATAAATTTTACAACAAGATTTGAACTGAGAATACAACATCAAAAAATGTTAGGATTCAATTCCACTAAAGCCCAAGATCAAATTTTGGATCTCCTGACTGGATAGCACTTTTGCTCTGCTCTACTTCTGCACTACACTACTTAACAAAAATGATCTGCTCTTTTTCACTCTTCCCCAGATGCATACATACTCCTTTTTTGCACATTCACACACACACCCTCATATATATTTCAAAATGAATTACAAATCTCCTTTATATACCCACTAATAGGAAATTCAAAAGTATGTTGGCCTCACAATAGGATATAATATTTTTCTTTTATGTTGGCTCGCATCACCTAAGTGGAAGATAAGCATACCTACACAAGTTGGCTAGACTTTACTAGGGACCCAAACATAAGTAATAGAAAAAAAATTCCACATAGATCCACAAAACATCATACAAAGCATGTCGGCCACAATGGAAAACAAGCCATGAATCATGCTGCCGAATTTCTTAACTCCAACTCTGACTTAATATAATACCCCAAAACTCATCAGAGGATAGTGTAATTGTTAATAAAGATTTCCTAGAGGTCCACACCACAAAATAATGATCCGGTAGAGTGAGCGATATCATGCGCAGTTTCAGTTGTGCAACTGGATGTCTTGTTCTCCAAACTTACTGCTGGTAGAAGTAATGCCAATACAATAGATCATACTACTGACTCTAGTTGCCATCAACGAAAAAACAAGTAGCTAAAAAAAATCTCTCCAAGCCATATGCCAACACACCCATAGCATGAATCCATAGTCTACCAAGAAGAAGGTTATACGGTAGCTTTTTCGACATAACATATACAAGGGTAGGTATAGTAACGGGTCCCAACCTCAAAGACAATACTATCATTCCTAGGGCTTGTCAACCGACATTATTGAACCCATGAATGACAACAAAAGAAGTATTAAGAGAAGATGAGTCAATATTAATGTTAGGCAATAGATCAATACTACACACATTGAGTGTTGAACCAACATCAATGAGAGTACATCTAATGCTGATTTTATTAATGTTAACTATAATCATTACAGGATCTACTTGCTTCTATACTTTTGAGGGTGGAAGTTATTGTGGATAGAATGTAATATTTGGTGAATCCACACAAATATGAGCTATCAACGCATCAACATCTATTGGCCTAGCAAAAGAAAGCAAGAGGATATTTTGCAAGGCTTCTTGAAGCATACCTTGATAAACCAGAGCAGATGAAGCAATTCCTACAATGAGATCTTAGTTAGAGTAACCCGAGGTTGCTCAACAAGATCATAATCACTAGGTGCTTTATTCATTGGTTTAGGAGCTGAAGGATGACTTTGTTGTTTATTCATTCTATTCTCATAAGTATGGGCTACTGATCTATAAGAGGGAGCCTTAGAAATATCAAGGGAATTACTATCAAATGGAAGACCATCAATAGAACAAATCCTTTTAGTAGAAGGACTAGCTAGAGTCATGTAAATGGCTGGTCTCTTAGGGCTTTGAGGGGCAACAAAGACATAGATTACATTTATAGAATCATCACAAATAGTAGAATAATTATTTGAAGATATATTCTCAACATCAATCCAAACAAGGTCAAATGTGGAAGGATATTCATCATTCACTAATGCATCATCTCTAGAGGAGAGTGCATTGGAATAGATAATAAATTCATCATTCAAAACTGCAATGTCTCTAGAAGAGAGTGCATTGGAAGGTATAAGAGATTCATCATTCACAAATGCATCATCTCCAAAAGAGAGTGCATTGGAATGAATAGAAGGTTCACTGTTCACAAATGCATCATTTCTAGAAGAGAGTGCATTGGCATGAAAAGAAGGTAGAGTAACATTGAGAAAGGTATCAATTATTTTGTTTTCTTGCCACAAGATATCCTCTAAAGCAAGAGGAATTTCATGAGAAGGATCAAAGATACCAAGTGACATGGGAAAAGCCAAGTCACCATCATATGCATGAAATGAAATATCATTAACATTTTGAACAAAATTAGATACTGAAATAATAATAAAAATATTAAATTCATTACAATTTTTTTGGTATTTTCTAGGTACTAGTAATTTGCATTTGTAGAGGTCTTTAGAGTGGAATTTTAGGTCAAAACTTGCTACTCACAAGTTCTCTTCATTCAGAGACCTCATGGGGTGAACTACCCTAAACTACCTCAGGAACATCGAGAGAGTTCTAGAATTAGAAAGAGCAAGTCATGAATATTTTTTGGATAAACTGACAAGCTCTCAACCAAAGGATGACAATGCAAAATATGGATGACAGTGCAGCACACTGGTGTCTCGTATGGACTAGAGAGAAAATTTATCACAAAAAATAGCTAAATGACTACTTCTACTCTGATTGTTGAAAACTTAAAAAATGCGATAAAGTAACAAAATGTAATAGAGCTGAGATAAAGTGAAGTAGAAATGATAAAGAGAATAAGAGAAAGAAAGGAAATGCTCACAACCATGCAAGAGATGAAGCCTCCATCACATGAATGTCTTAAAAACCTACATGCATAATATCCAGAGAAATTGTTGGGGTTGTATAAGGGTTTGCCTCAATCAAACCCCCATTTTGGTGTTCCCACCTCCACGGATAGCCAAATGGAAAGAAAGAGTGTAACGAGAATTGAAAAATCATGTGGTGAAAGCAAAACCTACTTCAGGAGTAGAACCCGCACCACCAAGTATGAGTGATAAAAGAAATACCCACTCAAGGAGGAGAACCCATATCACAAAATAGGTGATAAAATCAATCCCTGCTCGAGGAGGAGAACCCATATCACAAAGTAAGGATGCAATAGATAAGGGATATGGAATCCTAGGATGATCACAAGCATAAGGCAAGAGAGATAGATGCGAGAGCCAAGAGGGCTACAAAGAGTGCTGACTTGAGAATGTTGTAGAGAGAGCTTGAAAAGATGTAAGAATGTTGGTGTAAAAATCTATGTGAAGCTATGCAAGCAAGAGTTGGAGAGTACAAGGCTAAAGCTAAAGCAAGAGAGAAGCTAGAAGCATAAGAGAGTTGCAAATGAAGTGAAAAGATAGCATTTAAGGAAGGAAAAGAAGCTTCTTGGGTGGATACAAGGAATCCCAAGTCGTTACCACCAACCAGAGGAGGTGACAAGTGGAAAGCATGCACAAAAACAATCATTTGAATGTTGAAACATCGTAGGATGCTAGCGTGGTGTGTAGATTTCTACACGACGTGCTAGTGTCTGAACACATCACACTACAAAATGATGCGAATGGGAAAATCACATGGTTTGTGTTGGACTCAAGCAACACTAAGAGGGGAGGTGAATTAGTGTTGTGAAATTTTTAACATTATTAATTTGTTCTCTCAAGTGTCTAAGACATTCAATCAAAAGAAAGATGCATGAACATAGAACAATAATCCACAACACCATAACACAAGGATTTTTACATGGAAACCCAATTAAGGGAAAACCCATGGTGGAGGTCAATCCATAAATTTTGAGTACTCAAAATATAAGTGTTTTACAAAATGGGAATGCACTTGCATTCAAGCACACTACCTAGAGCTCACTGCTCAAAATGAGGAAGGCTCACTGCCTTACAAAAGATTTGGATTACATGAAATGGTTGAACTGAGAAAATAGCATCTATAAATGCCTGATTATAGTTCTGGTTAGGCTCATGGATCAGATTCGAGACCTTCTGTCTGATTTTGCACTTCTCTCTGCTCTGCCTTAATTCGCTTCACAAAAATCCTCTTCTACACAAATGAAAATCACTTAACTACTCTTCTGATATTCATAATACACGTCCACACACATACACCAAAATTAATTTACCGATCTCATATATATATCTGCTACCAAGAATTCAGTCTCTATATGTCATCTTTAATAAAATAGAAAATATCTTCCAACTGTTGACTCAAATCATGAACAATATTTAATGTGCATCCACCCAATTCAGACATATCATAGTTAGGACCCAAAACAAAATCTCCAACAAAAAAATACTTGAAACAATTTCACCTTACACAACTGTAACACCCAACATTCACTTAGTTGGCCTTTATATACTGATGAACAGAAAATTGAACAACTGGATCTCCTAACTCATACACTATTTGATGCGACAGAAAAAAAACTCAAGAATAACACATTTCATATACCCAAAAATTGTCCCTGAGATCCATAGCCAAAACTATTAGACTGATAATGAAAACCACTTGACAGATTCAACTTTAGTTGGATACCCTATTCTTCACTTTGTCTTCTGGTATAGTCAGACACTACAATGCAGACCGGATCAATGACTTCAGTTGCCATTAATGACAACACTAGAATCCATATGCCAACAATATCCCCCTTTAGCATTGATGGAAAAACTTAGTGAAAAATTACTAAGTGCCAAAACCTTCAAAACTTCAAAACGCCATAGCTGACAAAAAATCAACAAAACTCCCCCTAAGTTTGATAAGTAATTTTTCACTACTCTATCTCCCCCTTTGACATCAATGACAAAAATATAATAAAATATTTTCTCTCTCCCCCTATGAAATGTAACCAAAAACTTATGCAAAAACTTGAAGAAATACAACTGTTATTTGAAGATTATTTTGTACTTTTCCTTCATCTCTGGAAGAGATCTCTTCCATGCTTCCACTGCAATCCTGGTGACTATAATCATATTGTTGTTTTCATATGTCTAATTGATAATCTGGATGAGGGATTCCAGACTGGTAAAGGCATCTTCCAATACTTCTCCCTTAGTAACTCAATAAATTGTTCCATCCTGCATTCAGTTATATCCTTCACTTTCCAAAAGGTGTCAACAATCTTGTTCTTGGTGTTGTGAACATTTGTATGCTCTTTCTATAATTCCTAAATTATTTTCCTTATTGCACCATCATGATCCTAAGACATGTTAAAATTTTGTGCAATATTGTTCAGCTCTATTTCAATTTGTTCAAGCTTCTCTTTGTACTTGTTTATTGCATGAGGCCATCGAAGACAATAGTTATAAATGTTTTTTGATGTGCTTATACATTGCCTTAGTTCATTCATGTGCTTTTTTAGCTTAGTAAGTGATAATTTGTATTGCTTCTTTAGGTGTAGGATCACTTCTTCTTCTTCCTTATTTTGAGACTCAGAGTCCATGATTTCCTTAATACATTCAATCATCTCTTCTGGAAACTTATTAGT
Organism: Sequoia sempervirens; assembly: GCA_007258455.2. Classification (NCBI taxonomy): domain Eukaryota; kingdom Viridiplantae; phylum Streptophyta; class Pinopsida; order Cupressales; family Cupressaceae; genus Sequoia; species Sequoia sempervirens. The sequence goes on from VDFB02000003.1 coordinate 151,933,174, forward strand.
TTTGATATGATTTTGCACAAGATGAGAACTTAGTACGCTTAAGATCATGTCCTGCTCTTATGAAGGTCTGATAGACCATATATTCATAATTTTCTGCATTCCATCTTCATCATGAATAAGTTGCAATAACTCTTCCTTGGTTAGATCACTTTCTCCTTCACTTCCTTCTTTATTTTCCTTTTCTTGTTCTATTTTAGCTATTTCCAATTCTTTTCTTAGGGTGTCCTCAGATTCCCCATCTGGTATGTCCACAATTACTTGTTCTTTTCCTTTCTCTTCAATTTTTGAAGTCTTGCACACTGGTGGTGTACAAACATCAATTTCTTTTGCTCTTCTCTTATTTCTCTCCATCTCACCAGAGGAGGAACCAACTTCAAGTCCTCTTACTAGAATGGAAACACTAGTTGATCCAAACTTCCTTAATAGACCCTTAAAGAAACTTTCATATACTTGGTCACAGTTTTCCAAATTGTTAAAGTATATGTAAATTTTCTTGCAAACTAGTTCACTTTCTTCCCACATTACATTGTCATTCAAGGGTAAGCAATTCAGAAAGTACATCACAAGACATATAACCAAAGTACCAAACCTGAAAGGGTAACTTGTCTCCTTTGTCAATTACATGTTCTCCATCAATTGATCTTTCAATAATCCACAAAGATCAAAATCCTGATCTTCCATTATCATCTTGTATGAAATGTAAACAACACCTGTCAAAGTTGCACCTTCTCTATTTCTAAAAAATATTTTGTAGGATATTCCATGTGCAATGTGCCTTGTCACTGAATCTTTGATTGTGGATATTATTAATTCCCTTTGATCTCTAGTTACTCTGGTTAGGGTTTTGAATTCTTTGTTTTGAATTGACTTCTTCTTCGACACATCCCCAACTTTGCATAACCTGGTTACAACTACAATTTCTTCTTTCAAGATATGATAGGGTTTATCCAGAGTTAGAATGTCATCATTCAATCTATCCAGAATAAACTCAACAACTTTTGCACTTCTAAAATAGGGAAATTCAATCCAAATATCCAAGCTCTTGTGTTTTTCCTCTTTCAACCATTTCAATTCATTGTGCGACAACGTATTTCTTTCGACTCTAATATTCTCACTACTATATAATAGAAGTTCTTCAACTACACACCAAATTAAAATTTCTCAATATAACAAAAGTACTTAATGGATTAGGGTTTCACCACCGAATTCTCTTCACACATTCAAAATTCTAATGCAGAGTGCTCTCCTACTTCTTTTCTTTGACACAAAGTGGAAAATGAGGGTTTCAAGTTGCCTTTTATAACTTGCACACCTAAATTTTGTTGTAATAAATGCTTTTTCCCTATCTTATCTGGATACCCTGTTTTCTCAGTCTATGAGAGATAACTCTTTTGCGGATCTTCGACTCAACATAACATCCTTTCCAACTATTCCAACAACATATGTAGATCATTAGTGCAATCACTGCACTCATCCTCATCCCAGTGTCATTTACTGACAGGGGTTTTGAAATATTTTCTTGACAGCTCCCCCTAGGCCAAAGGCCTAGAACTAATTACTGGAGGAATTACCAGAAGCAGGTTTTGGTGCTGGCTCATTTCCTGCAATAGAGGGACACTTCTTCACCCATGTCTTCTGCATCTGATCTCTTATTTCATCCATAGTCACTTTCCCTTTTCCTTTATCATCTTTCTACATATTTCTACCTTTGTATACTGGGCCTCTTCTATCCATATTCTTGTTTTCGCAGAATCTTGCAATGTGACTATATTTTTTACAACTGAAACACATAACATTTCCTTGTTTTGACCATTCACTCCATTGATTTTTTCTCAATCTGCACTAGTTATCAATATTCCCAAATCTTCCACAAGTATAACATCTAACACTCCTATTAATAGAGTTGTTTGACACATTTCTACATTTAATTGACTTGTGACCTAACTTATTGCAATTGAAACTCTGACCAGAAAATGATGAATCGCTGGATTTCATTTTACTTCTACATTGAGCAGCACTATGACCAAATTTATTGCAAGCAAAAAAATATCCATTAAATTTTTGAGCATTAGGTTGTCTTATCGGAAGCCTTTTTGCTTTGTTCATCATATTTCCTTGCTTAAAATTCCTCTATCTAGATTCAGAACTTTCTCCTTTCTCATAACCAATACCTCACTTATCATTTGCATTCTTCTATCCTGAGTCAGCTCATCAAGCTTAACAGAGCTAATCTTGAATTGCTCTTTGTACTCATTTGTAGTAGGAAGTTCATCCCTAAGAATAACAATCTATTTTTCAAGCTCTTCTTCATTGTTTCTAGATTGTTGTAGTTCAATTTCTAATTGAATGAATTCTCCATTAATTCTACTACATTCATCAAATCTCTCTTTTAGGGACTAGACAAGATTTTCCTCATTCTGCTTTCTTTCTTCAATCTCCTTAGTCATCTTCATCGCCATAGAATCCATCTCATGCTTTAGGGAAGCATTGTCTCTAGCAACCTTTTCACATTCTTCAGTTATTTCATTCAAGGTTTGATTCATATGAACATCATCCATGCTTTTTCTCTCTTTCTATTTAATCTGATCACAAAGATCCTTTCTCTTTTCCCTAGACTTAATAATCCGGTCCTTCAACTTCTGAATGAATTTCTCAACATCCTTAATATTTTCTCTCAATTCTCAGACTTCTTCTTTAGACTAATCAAGATAATCAAGTGCCACCAAAAGTTATTGCTGAAGACTACCAGATTCCATTACATTCCAAGATCCACCTCAAGCTATAAAACTTCTTCCAAGGAACTTAGCTCTGATACCAATTGTTGGACTCAAGCAACACTGAGAGGGGGGTTGAATCAGTGTTGTGCAATTTTTAACATTATTAATTTGTTCTCTCAAGTTTCTAAGACATTCAATCAAAAGAAAGATGCATGAACATAGAAAAATAAGCCACAACACCATAACACAAGTATTTTTACGTGGAAACCCGGTTAAGGGAAAAACCACGGTGGAGGTCAATCCACAAATTTTGAGTACTCAAAATATAAGTGTTATACAAAATGGGAATGCACTTGCATTTAGGAACACTTCCTAGAGCTCACTACTTAAAATGAGGAAGGATCACTACCTTACAAAATATTTGGATTACATGAAATGGTTGAACTGAGAAAATAACATCTATAAATGCTTGATTACAGTGTAGATTAGGCTCATGGATCAGATTCAGGACCTTCTGTCTAATTCTACACTTCGCTCTGCTTTTCCTTAATTCTCTTCACAAAAATCCTCTTCTACACAAATGAAAATCACTTAAATACTCTTCTAATATTCGTAATACATGTCCACACACATCAAACACTTCACACATACACCAAAATGAATTTACCGATCTCATATATATAGCTGCTACCAAGAATTCAGTCGCTATATGTCGGCTTTAATAAAATAGAAAATATCTTCCAACTGTCGGCTCAAATCACGAACAATATTTAATGAGCATCTGCCAAAGTTTGCCATAGAATAGTTAGGACCCAAAACAAAATCTTCAACAAAAAAATACTTCAAACAATTTCTCCATACACATCCACAACACCCAACATTCACTTAGTCATCCTTTATATACTGATGAACAAAAACTCAAACAACTAGATCTCCTAACTCATACACTACTCGATGCGACAACACAAAAATAGAGAATAACACATTTCATATACCCAATGACTTTCCCTGAGATCCACAGCCAAAACTGTTAAACTAATAATGCAAACCATTTGACAGATTCAACTTTAGCTAGATACCCTTTTCTTCATTTTGTCTTCCGGTATAGTCAGATACTGCAATACAGACTAGATCAATGACTTTAGTTTCCATCAATGACAACACTAGAAGCCATATGCCAACAATTTGAAGCAAAGCTAATGAACAAGGGTAGCTACTAAAAAATGGGTGTTGAGTATTCTGAGAGGGGAAAAGGTTGATGTAGGGGCCAAATTGAGCCTACTCAAGATGCTAAGGGAGTGGACACTAAAGCGGATGCAAGAATGTATGTGAAATTGCAAGGGGTGCAATTTTATGACTATACACTCATATCTTGGACATGTGTAGAAAAATTCATCTTTAATAGTGGACATTTTCTCCTTTATACTCCTATGGAAAAACATTCATCAATACTTTATTTTTTTCTAATGTTAACGCTTCCCTTCAAACTGCACCATGTGGTGTCTTCTCGCTTCCCCGCTGGGAGATGGGAGGCAGAGGTGAGCCCTCCACAAGATGGTGGGGAGTGGTCAGGATTAACCCACATCATCTTCCATCCACCGTCAATCCAACAAACAAGGAATTCACCACCTTTAAAACCTGATGGGTCCCACCGACAATGGGACATGTGTCCCTAGCCCACTAGCATGTGTCATTATTTAATTGCAAAAAGAATCTAGATGATGTGGTAGGGAAAGGTCTAGATGAAGACACATCATTCGATCAACATTATTGATCCATTAAAACTATCTCCTAATGATTATTCAAAGAAGTCGGACCCGCCAATGAAGAGGGCGCATGGCGCTCACCTGCTAGCTCGCCAGATTACTTAAATGGAAAATAGAAAAAACGGGGGCAAGGGGAATAGCCAGGATCAAACCTCGATGATCCAAAGGTTCTTACAATGCCAAAAATGTGCACATGTAAGATGTTAGTTCTAAAAGGGGGTCACCACTAGGCATACGAAAAACAGGGACATAAAGACCAAGGCTGAAAACTTTAGAAAATGATGGAAATATTAAACTCAAACTCATGCCTTGATAAATATTTTGAAGAAAATCAACCCATGCTACTATAAGGTGATGTTTGTAATAAAGAAATAGGAAATGATGGGACATTAGAATTCAAGGGCCGATAATAAAATAGACTCGATGGCATAAGATGTTTCTTAAATGACCGAGAACCAACGATAAAGCATCAACGATGAATTATACCATTTGCAAAGGACATCAAACTTAAGGGTGTTTAGGGAGGGTTTAAACAATACAAACCCTAAGGAATGATAATGGATGAAACCATAAGCCCCAAGACATGAAACTAACCCAATTTTGCAAAAAACTTAGATGGAACACAAAGCAATTTTAGGGGTTCCATCAGTGGCTCCAGTTGGGGATGTCTATTCTTCCAAAACAGAGTGAGATCCAAGAATCTCGGGTTGAAGTAGACCAATCACAGAGAACCAAAACCATGACCTACCCAGACAAGGCGAGAGAACCATCCCAAAGCAAACTGACATATATAGAAAAATTTATAGAATTGTACAATGTGCTCTCCCACTTCAAATTTTCACTCAGAAGCCTTTTCTGATATACAAGCTTTTGGCTTGCATCTGCAATTTCACAAGATTCAGTTTCAAATGGGTGGGCACATGCCCCCAAAAACTTAGAACTAATATTTTCTTCTATCAAAAATCTTACTTTCTACTATCTACATTGGGCCACGCCTGAAAACTGTTACAAGTATGAGCAAGTTTGGTGGTGTTGTCATTAATGTTGTCATTGATGTCAACACAATTCAGTATGTTGCAAATTGTACATGTATAGTTAATATACTTTCAAGATGTTGTGAGTACATCGAGATATCTATATTATGTTATAGTTGTGCTGAAATGATGAGTTTCGAAGTGCTTGTAGCATAGATTTTTGGCACGCTAATCCTTTCTAGCACTCCTAGGGTTTTTCACCTAGAAGGAGAAAGATGGGCCAAAAATGCTTATGTCTACAATCAAAGTTAATATAATATGGATGGAATATGAATGTAATGTTCCTAGATATAATGCTTGAATGCAAGAAATGAATGATATTTATTGACTAATGAATAGAAACTAAAGGAAAACAACTTGTTTGAAAACACATTGTGTAATGCAACAATGAACTAGGAATGAATGCAAAACTTAATAGAAATGAACCAAACTAGAATTATGCACCGAGAATGTGGATGGAGGCCGGAAATTTCTTCTTAAATGATGTTGATACTAAAATTTAGGCCTGGTGGGACTCATTCGCCATTCTGGGCGAATCAGTCCCAATTCTGTTAAACTGTACCAGAACCTGTTTCTGACAAAAGGGTACTCAAAAATGCAGAATAATCAAAATTGACCCTAGAGTGGGACTCATTCACCACTCATGGAAAATGATTACACTTTTTAATTTCTATATTTTCAAAGGTGGATTCTGAAGCTTTTGATCTACACTTTGATGCCCTACAGGTGTCTACTTCCGAGACTCTGATTTATAGGTCTGAAAATAGATTTTTGTTGATATTTTGACTTGATGAATGAGGAAAAGACTTTATCAACCTTGAAATTTGATCTTCAATGATTTCCAAGCTTCCAAGAGACCTAAATCTAAAAACACACAAGAAGAGGAGAAGAAATGTTGAATGTTAGGGTATGGGGGTTTGCCTTGGTCAAACCCCTTTTAGGTAATTAAACCAAAATGATGAAAGAAAGGAATGAAACATGCAAAAATGAAATGTATTACCTTGCCATGATGACTGATCTTGAAATTCTACAACATAATATGTAGATTTTGTCCTTGGATGTCTTAAAAAGCTAAATTGATGACTTGCAATGTAAATGCCCTAGCATGCTTGACTTGAGATAGAAGATAGATGATGAAAGAATGATTTGAATGTTTTAATGGATGAATAGATGTAAAATTGAGTTTAGAGAGGTGATTTTATAGGAAATTCACCTTATTTTCCCATTAATTATATCCCTAAGGCTGGCATGGAGAAAAATTAAACTTAAAACCTAATTTTTCTCACTCAAAACCCCAAAAATGGCTCAAATGTTACTCATTCACCACTAATGGCGGATGGGTTCCACCTAGATAGGACTAATTCACCACTAATGGTGAATGGGTCCCACAGGGGCCATTTTTGCTAGCCGAAATGCTAAGAAGTAAGAAAATTAGGCTTATATGATGACTATGCCAGGTATTTGATCAAATTATGCCTTGGGATGCACAATATGGGTTAATAGTTGCATATTAGTGATGATGTAAATGTCAAATAGGGATTGGGACACAAAATTCAATGTGAAAGTGTAACTAAATACACTTTACAACACTAAAATGAGGTCCACATAGCCTAGAAAGGCACAAAAACCAATGTGAATGTGCAAAACACATTACAACACTAGTTTAACATTAAGTTTTAGTTAATAACCTTCTAGATTGATGTAATAATGTTATTAAAAACATTTTATAATGTTGAATTAGGGATAAACAGGTTCATTAAGTCTATAAAAGTGTGAAAGTATCTTACAACACTTTACAACACCTTTACAAGACGTCGTTAAAAACATGTTATTTGATTTGCAAGGTTCAGAGACCTAGTGTGGATGCATAAAATGCCTCACAACACTTGAATAAAGGCCTCATTAAGTCCAATTAATCTCATGTCAAGCAAAGGGTCATTTTTGCTACGGCACGGTGCTTTTGAGAAAATTAATAAAGAGAGAAGTCAGAGTTATAAGTGTGTTCAGAATGTGCTCCATGTTTCTCCTGTGTTGATCCTATGCTTGTGCAGATATGAATATTTGATAATGGTGATCTAGTGGTGATATCTCTTTAGTTTTAGCTTCTATTTTGATGGGATATGAAAGTTATGTTCACCGGTGTGTGAACTGTTCTAGCAGAGTTGGTCTTCTGTGGACTAGGAAAAATGTTTCTACTTCGCAATCCTCCCCTATTTTATTTCAGATCTTGCAGATCTAGAATGTGTCTTATAATGGTGTTCTCTTGGTTCTAGAAAATATGTGTGTGGTTTGGTGATCTGAAATTCAAGTTTCAAATTGCTGTATGTGATTGCATAGTTCAGATGGACTGATGGAAGGAGTTCAATGTTCAAAGATTGTTGCACTTATTGCAGAGGTATTTGAAGGAACTTGAGATTTGTTCTTGTGCATAATGAATATTTTTGCATCATTTGCATGCTATCTTCTTGTTGGAAAGTGTGTACATCAATGTTCAATTGTGTCTTCATTAGGTTTATTCAACCTGGTGTTTACACTTCACTTGAAGAATTAAATTTAATTAAGGAAGCATGTGGTTGATCCAAGATATTTATTTTTGGTCTTGGATAAATTTTTTATTGGTCCACTCTCATTCTTTTCCACTGCAAGAATGTTGAGTTTCTAGCCTAATTTGAATTTATGAAATGAAGCTTATGTGGTTGGCCTTGGAGAAATTTTCTAAGGTTGAAGATGGTATAAATGCAAGTCAAATTGTGAAGAATTGGATGGTGATGCAAAGTGATTGAGTAAGCCACAAATCAAAAGAGAAGAAGTGTATGAAATTGAGTTTAGGTAGTAGTACTTCATTGTGTTAGATTCTTGAAGGCAACAAGCTGAAGGTTTCTACAATCTTTTAATCAAGGTTGTGGATGTGTGTAAATTTTTGTGGTGGATCTTTTGTTCTCTTTTGTATTAGTAGGTAGTGAGCCTCCTTGTTGGATAGTGAGTCCTTTCTATAGGTAGTGAGCCTTTGTATTTGGATAGTGGGTCCTCTTCTGGGTAGTGAGCCTTTGTATTTGGTTTTTCTATCTCTTTATATAGTGAGTTAATCCTCACCATGGTTTTTCCCTCATTAGGTTTTCCACATAAAAAATATGGTGTTCATTGTGTTGATTTTACTTTCTGTTATTTGTATTTCATGTTCATACTTAATAACAGAGTAGTATGGTTGTGGAATTGATAAGTGTTGAAGTTTAAGTTTTAATTTTTGTGACAACTGATTCAACCCCCCTCTCAGTTGTCTTGCGTCTTTTAACAAGAAAATTTCCATGAGTTACACAATAACTAACCCTGTTGTGGTCACTGCAATTAACCAGTATTGACATGTGTCTAATCCTTCCATTTTCATCATTAACTTTGTCCAACTAAAAACCATGATCATATATCAACTGAAATGCATAATCATTGCAACACATTACCTTGCTCAATTCACTATCATGTTTCCCCCAATGCTCATCCAACTGGACTAAAAATTGAAAACATTCATAGTCAACTTGATCATCAACATCATAAAAGTTAATATAAATTTTAGTTTGCACATCAAACTAAAATCTTTCATAAAAACTTTGTTCAATAGTTCCATTCAGAACCACATATCCTAATTTATTGAAGGAAAACTGCAACTCCAAATTTAAGAAATCAGAATGAACAAAAAAATCATATAATTGTTGAAGGAATTTTTAGGTTTCTATCTCATACCAGACAAGCATTCATTTCATGTGATGAACACAAAATGTTCATAAACGGGCATATTCTCAAACTGAAACTCAAATTCACCTGAGCACTAGATAAATCAACTATATTATTGCATGCTCCACTACTTTGGAAGGGTCAGTTATCAAAACCCATAGTATCTTTGCTCCTATTCAAATTAGGGTCATTACCACAAAAATCATTACTAATAACATCCCATGCATCAAAGAATACTTCCATTTTAGGCTCGGTAACATACTATGATTTATCTTTCAAATCGTCACTTAGCTCAATGTAAAATGGTTCAAAGGATGGCTCAAACAAATCATAATTAATAGGGTTAGTAGCAAGGAACTCATGTACATCATCAATTGATGGGTGTGCTGACCCAAATGTGAAAAGTTCATTATAATCTAAATGTTGTTCATTAGCAACTAAACAAGCATCTTCACTCTTTTTCTCATCAATACATTCTTTGTCGAAAACAATCATGTCCATTTTTGTTTCTTTTAGACAATCAGGACCAGCTAGGACATGATCCCGCTCACTAACTTCAGCATTATCAACATCTCAATAATTTTTAGCATTGTGCCTGGGATCAGGATACTAAACACATACATTCTTATCTTTGAACTCGTCATCATTCTCAAACCTAGCATTCTCAACTTCTTATATAACCAAATTCCATTCCAAGTATCCCTCACATGGGATTTGTACACTCACTTGTGATAAAAAGATCTCATGAGCATTAATATTACTGCATCCTTCAAGTGAAGAAAATGCCTCCAAATCATTCTCATAAAATCACTCATAATCCTCAAAAAATTAATCAAAAACCTCATTCTCATCATGGCCCAGATCACATGAGAATCCTTCACTGCATAAACTATGCTTTGAGTTTTCATAGTGAATGCTTAAATTTTCATTTTTACTATCAGGGTTACTGATTTGTAATGAAACATCAGCAAATCTTTCAAGTGTATCTTTATCCTTATCACTGATGTACTGATTTACACATAGGTTGCTTGTGAATTGATTACAATCACTTTTCTCACCCATGATGTCTATTCTCTGATGTACCATTTTCACTCATTTGCATTGCCTTCTGATCCTCTTCAATAGGAAAACCACTACTAACACTTTGATACATCATTCCTTGTGTATAATCACACTTGGCTTCCTTAGCAACCCTTATCCAATCAAGTATCTGATCAAAACCATGAGGCTTCAACTCTTGTGACAAGGTACTAAGCCCTAGCTCAAAAACTTCACAAAACAAGTCATTGCATGTTGAATCCTCAGGTCTAAAATTCTTTGGAATTTCTAATAAGGCATCCAAAAACCTTGCAAACAGGTCCTATGGTGATTCTCCCTTATGTATTTTCATACTAGACAACCTTTGAACAAAAGGAATTTGATCAGCATTACTTAGAATTTGTTGATGTTCAACTTGGAATTCACCATTAGTCAAACTAGGTAATGATGGACAAACTAGAATAGTAGAAGCACCATCACCCTAACCATCACTCCTATTGTCAGATCCATTTACATGAGGTGTGCCAAAATAACTGACACTTGCAGCCATATATCCTTTCATCATTAAGTATCTCAAGTTGTTTTCAATGTCCATGACAACTTGATATGCATGATGTAATGTGGTAGGTTTGTTACCTCTCAACAAATAGCTCATCTCTTCATCAAATGCACATAAATATACAACCAAACACTTTGCATCACTTGGTCTCATATTTTCAGGAATATCCCTTATTTCCTTTGCAAATTTGAGGTTAAAAGTTGGGACTAACTCTTCTTCATCTTGGTAAGTATGGAAACCAATCTCTAGCATCTTCCTTTAGAGATTGAACAAAAAACTTCATGACAACATCTTCATGACTTATCTCATAATCTCCCATTAAGTCCATAAATGTATTCAAATTCCTCTAAGTTGATTCAAAACTTTTCCCTGTGAATTTTGGAAAAAAATTCGTAACATCATTTGAAACAAAGTTTGGGAAACCCTAAATACCATTAAAATTTAATGGTCTACACCTTCCAATAAATAAATTTATTTGATGGCATGACAAGGGTTGCACATTCTTCATGCTTGGATCTGACACCCCATAGGGATGTACAAGTGAATGATAAATTTTCTTGCACCCCTTTTACAAACCTCAAACATTGACTCTATAGTTGATCATTCACTACCCTATTTCTCGGTTCCATCATGACCTTTAAAAAATACAATGCATAGAACTCAAATTCATTCATACCTACGATCTTTCTAATGGTTAGATTTCAAGAACAAGCATACTTCTTCAATATAGACTTTAAATTATATCTTAGAAGTATGTAAAATAACCACTACTATTCCCTTCATTAGTGCTTAATTTCACCCAATAGGGAACCAAAATTCATCTAGACTTTTGCATAGGGTTTTCATAATAAATTTATGCCTCTTGAGATTCAAAACATGGGAAATACCTAGATATGTTGCAATTGTTGTAAATAATCCTACAGACTTAAAATATTTGTAGATCTAAAGCTATCATCCCACTTTCATCAAGTCCTTTACATAGAGTCATCACCTCCTTTCATAGAGGACTAAACTTAAAAAATATGAAGTTCCTTCAAAGGTTAATTTCAATCTAGGCTTCTTCAACAACAAAGTCACACATAAATTCCTTTGTATTCACTGCAACACAACCCTTTCTAGGTCTAAATATCTGAAACATATGTTAAGATTTACTCAACTCTTGACTCCTTCCAAATAGTACTGGAGCCTTCTGAAATCCTCATCCTAGCTTCTCATCAGGGTCCTTTATTATACAAGCTCAGGTCTGCTTCATCTCTTCTCAACAAACTCCTAATTATTAATGTTTCTTGATTTCCTCAAATAGTGCACACTGGTGCAGAGAACTCAAAGTCGCCACCCACATCTAGTGGAAACTTATGAAAATATTCATGGAATTATAGGTAGATCTTGCCAAAATTTGCAAGTTCAAAGGAAAACACTATAAACCCTAAATAATATTTCTAAGAATTGACCCATTGATACCAAATCTAGACTAGAAGGTGAATTTTTATGTACAAAGCATTGGACTCTAATACTTCTGATATGGAACTAGAGACTTTATATGGTTTGTCCCTAGTAGAGTTGCCAATATGTTGCTTATTTTTCTAGAACCAAACTTGATCTCATTAGATGCCTATGAATCTTGCCAAAATTTGATGATAAGCAAAGGTGAGGATTGGCCAACAAACAAGTAAAGGATTACTAGGCCTTTACTTCTACTCTTTGGGCTTTGTGAAACCTAGGAATCCTAACAATGTTGATATGATACTCTTGTGCCATTTTATCATGAAAATTGAAATAAAAAAATAATTCTCATATAAGAGGTCGACAAACAGAATGTATCAAAGAAATTGGTTGCTTCTTAACAATTCTTCTATGTTTGGAGTATGAGAATGGTGAAACTCAACATAAAATAATAACAATTGTAACCCATTTTAAGAATTTGATTTAATTAGTGATTTATTGATGAATTGACCAACTAAATGCAACATGAATACTTTACATAGATCAGTGCCTCATCCTTGGAATGGATTCAATTCCAATACATACACAACTTGATAACAATTTCCTACATGACCTTAATTAAACTTTAAAGATACTGCATTACAACATTTCAACATTATATTCGCAACCACCACTTCTTACAAATATCCTAGCACTTAATTTGACATAAACCAATTGTTTCACTCAAGCATTTACTTCAATTCTTTGAATCAATAAGCAAGAACAAAACCACACATCCAATGGAAATCAATGGAGACAAATAAGATAACCCTTGATTATATTATTCATAGCTTATGAACCAATTACATAGGAGAGAAAATAGTTTTGAATTTGCACCATTCTAAATTATATTACCAGTATTGCTATCAAAATTACATATGCATTGACAAACTCGAATCTAAGACATAAATCTGAAATGCTCAATATATTCTTTACAGTTTTCTATGACCAATTACAAAACAATCAACCCCTCATATTTGGCCTTGAATTCCTTCTTATAGAGATGAAGGGTCAAACAAGCCTCAAGACATAAAGTACACATCTCGCCATTTCATTGGACCGTTGCAAAACATATTCCCCTTAAAATTATATTTGCACCTCCGAATGGAGGGAAAGCAAAAAAGACAAAACCCATATCATTCATTGAAGAAGAAGACACCCACCTTCCAAAAGGAATCATTTGTCATTGCAATGGTGTCCAACACCTCTCCTTCATGCCAGTCATCAAAAACAAAAACACTGAATTGGGACACCACCTTTGGAATGGTTCATCATCTTCAGAACCAGAGTATGCATGTCACCTTTGTGAATTTTTTGAGGATTTGTCTTGCCATCATTAGATTCTTCTCAACCCACAAGAAAAAGAAGATATTGGGAATAATTAGGGTCATCTTCTTCCTCATTCTCCATATAAGAATCATAAGCCTTGAGATCCTTATCCTTCTTCTTTTTCTTCAAAGACGGACCAGCCACATCATCATTACCAACCTTCATGTGCCCAGTCAACATGTCTTTTACGTAACCACCTTTGGCAATACCCTTGACCTCACCCTCCACAAACACAACTCTCTTCTTTTCCCCTAGCGATATAGATTCCTCGGGTTAATTTGGATTAATTTTAGGCATGGATGTAACATCCAGGGTTCTAGCCCTCCTATTCTTCTTCTGCTTGGGTTTCCTCTCAGGTTGAGGGTATGACACAGTAGATTCACTCATTTTCTCAATATAGGAAACCTCAGGTTTATGAATCTTTCACTTATAGAAGAAAACTATTGGTCTACACTCTCATAAGCAAATCTATAGAACAAAACCTTTCCCCAACCACACACAGTTTGCACCATTGAATGGAATTTGAAAGTAATCAAGCCCTTGCAAACCCTATGTACCTAAAGCTAACATAATTTTCAATAACTTTCCAAACCAGCTAGTTGAAGCACAATTGACCCACAAAAAATGTGAATACCAACTTACCCAAAAAACTATCTCCTATTCTCCTACAACTGCTTGCCAAAGCTCTTCATGCCTTCTCCTCAGACTCAAGATCAGTTTCTCAGCTTCTAATGATTATGATTATGAAATAAACCAGCTTGAAATCCTCTTTAAATCACATAAGTGAAGCATCCACCATTAATGCTCAAATGAAAGCTCACACGAGCGAGCTGACAATCAACCACTTGATTTTAAATCTTAGTCGTTGATCATACAATGAGGTAGATCATCGAGTGATTTGGAATTAATCAAAATACAAGGGAAAGTTGACTGTAAGATCCATTTTCCTTTACCCAATTAAATGAATCGTGTGGAATAGACCTCCAACCTATCAACAGGCTCCACTATCTATTAAATGCCATCAAACAACTCACACATTGATTTCCCCGCTTCCTAGTTGGAATTAACCCACTCACAACTTTCATCGACGATCAGGCAGGGAACGGCTGACATCATATCTCTCATATTCATCATGTGAATTCCTTAATGTAGAACCACTCGCTTGCATATACAATCCTCTAACAAAAACTTTCATTTAAGATAAAAAGATCTTTCTCATATCTTGGACACATGCAAAATAATTCATCTTTAATAGTGTACATTTTATCCTGTATACTCCTGTGGAAAAATATTCATCAATACTTTCCTTTTTTCTAATTTTAACTTCTCCCTTCAAACTACACCACGTGGAATCTTCCCACTTCCCCATTGGGAGAAGGGAGGCAAAGGTGAGGCCCCCATAGGATGGTAGGGAGTGACCAAGATTAACCCATGCCATCTGCCATCAACCGTCAATCCAATAAATAGGGTGTTTTCCACGTTTAAAACCTGATGGGTCCCACTGAAAATGGGACACGTTTCCATATCCTGCTAGCCCATTCCATTATTTAATTGCAAAAATAATCTAGACGGGGTGGCGAGGAATGGTCTAGATGAAGACGCGTCATTCAATCTCCTTTGTCGATCCATTGAAACTATTGCCTACTGACTATTGAAAGAAGTCAGACCCACCAATGAAGAGGGCACGTGGCACTCACCTGCCAGCTTGCTAGATTACTTAAATGGAAAATAGAACAAAGCGAGGGAACGGGGAACAGCCAAGATCAAACCTCGGTGATCCAATGATCCTTATAATGTCAAAAATCTGCACATGCAAGATGTTAGTTTTAAAAGGGGGTCACCACTAGGCATACAATAGACAGGGACATAAAGAAAAAGATGGAAAACTTTATAAAATGATGGAAATATTAAACCCAAACTCAAGCCCTGATAAATATTTCGAAGAAAATTAACCCGCGCTACTATAAGGTAATGTTTGTAATAAAGCAATGGGCGACGATGGGACACTAGGACTCTGGAATTTGGTAATAAAATGGACTCGATGGCATAATATGTGTCTTGAATGACTGGGAACCAATGATAAAGGGTCAATGATGAATTATAACATCTACAAAGGACATCATACTTAAGGGTGTTTTGGGAGGGTTTTAACAATACAAACCCTAAGGCATGATAATGGATGAAACTCTAAGCCCCAGGACATGAAAATAACCTAATTTTGCATAAATTTTAGATGGAACACAAAGAAATTTTAGGGGTTCCATCATATCGCACACTGAACACTTGTACTTCTTGATCACACACTTGATATTACATTTATACCATCTACAAGCATCAAAAAAATTATCCATGTCGATCACCATAAAATGTATAAGAATGAAATGTGCAATGTCCATATTTGAGTCAACGTCAACACATCTGCAAGAAAGGGAAAATCAATCCATTCCAATCAAAGAGATAATCATGACCTATTTCAAATTTGCATGCATCCTTATGTTGGCACACACCACAAAAACTTGGCACAAACAACTTAGAACACTAATTCCACCCAACAAACACTCAACCCTTGAAATATTAACTCCAGAACACAAACAGTACTAGAGAAGAAAATTAGCATCATTTGGATCACATTACAAGCATCAAATGATATTTAGGAATATTCACATGCCCTTCTTTCACATCTTTATGCAACATTATGCTAGTGCAAGCAAACAGACACATAACCAATATATATTGCAAACCCAGGAAACACAATCTTGAGATAACACTTTGGCAACTCATCTTGTGGTACACTTCAACAACTAAAACTCAATGAGAGACACCAAATAAACATTAGAAACACTTCCTCCAAACTGTAAGACCACAATAGCAACTACAATGAAATGTGGAGCATTTCTTAGAACCATTCATGGCTACAACAATATAGTCTTCACTCTACTTACTCAAGAAACTTATGTAGTAACATATATGATTTGAAAATTGGAAAAAACATGATTAACACTTCATTATAACTACCTTTCAAATTTCAGGATCATATCTTAAAGTACAGAGGAATGCAGAGCACTTTCTTGAGCCACTAACTAAAAGAGATTATTCTATACAAATTATAGATAGTGAATTCAAAATTCATAGAATCATATAAACATTCATGAGTAATAGGAAACAAATATTATAGCTACTCATGATATCCAAATTCATACATTATACTTAATCATTATGATTGCAACATATGCAACCAGCCACACATTGCCACCTTCCTAACATTAGAGACATCATCAGTAACCTTTCATATAGCTAACACCTATGACAACTAGTAAACTCCATGTTGTTGAAATCAATGACAACACTTGTAACATACTTGCAATAGAGCCAACTATCTGAGAATCTCCTAATGTATAGTGAATACCATAACATGAGGTTCCCTAAATATATCTCAAAATATGTTAGGAAACTTTCCAATGACTCTCATGTGGATCATGAGAGAATCGAGAGACAATACCAACCACAAAAGAAATATTAGGATGTGAATGTGTTAGGTACAAGAGATTTCCAACCAACTACCTATATAATGTAGCATCTACTAAAGGAGTAGAACAAGTGGAAGACAATACAATAGTTGAATAAAAATGGTGTGGGTGCAAGATTACAATCAAGCATGCCAAATCTCTAAAGAATTTCATGAGAATACTTATAAAAATAGAAATCTCATTCAAATAATGAATAACCTATAAACCAAAAAATTAGTACAAAAGGTTGAGATTTGTCATCTCAAACTACTCCATCAAAGCTCATTGAACACTCTAGATCATGGAGGATGAGCCACCTATAAGAATCAAATCATCTGCATATAGACAAAGATCAAAAGATCACCCTCCTATCATTGAGTGTACATTACAGGATCAAAATGACATCGCGTGAGGCTAAAAGAAATCAGAAAAGTGTTCATCTTCTCATGCCAAGCTTGAGGGGCTTATTTGCTTCCATATAATGAATAAAAAACCTGCAAACTAATGAAGAGTCTTGAAAAAAAACAATGAAATTGATCCATATAAATCTCCTCATAAAGATCGCCATAAGGGAAATCACTCTTCACATCTATATGGTATACTTTCCATCCCTATGAAGCTACAAGTGAGAGTACAAGGAAAATAGATTCATCTTGGTAACAAGGGAAAAGGTCTTAGAATAGTCAATTCCTTTGACCTAATAGAACTTCTTTGCAACAAGACGAGCCTTTAACTTATCAATGGAACCATCTATAATATATTTGGTATGGTACACCCACTTGCATCCAACCAAGTTTATTCCCTTAGGAAGAGGAACAAGATCCCAAGTATTATTCTTCATCAATGAAGAATACTCATCTACCATAGCACTATCCCACTTAGGAATACCAACCACCTCTAAATACTTTTTAGGATCATCCAAAATGGTATGACTCAAAATATTAACACATGATGTATGTGCACAAGTACAACACGAATCTTAGCATTCGCCTTCCAAAGATACAACTACTTCAATAATAGTGTGGGCCCACTTGGGTAATGGTTGAATATCTAGAGGTGGAGGGAGAGTTGGAGCATCATCCTTGTCCTCAATAAATAATAAATACTCAAGAGACAATAAATCCTCAAGATATGAATAGAGTGTAGTAGTTAGTGAGAGAGAATTTGGTGGTGAAGAGTCCATCTAAGGAAAGAACTCATCAAACTAGACATCCCGCATAAATAAAACATCTCTAGAATCAGGATCAAACAATATGTATGACTTAACATCCTCATGGTATCCATTGTTTTTTCATCTCCATGGCTTTCCATTGAGCTTATAAAGTGAATTCTCAAGCCTCACTACCAAATATTTTAAATGAAGATACATCAGGATTGACATGGGACTAAGCCTCCCTAGGATTCATATGTCACAATGCCTTATGAGGCATATGATTCTAAATATAATTGGCACAATTCACTACTTCATCCCAAAAAGAAGAATCCATGTCTTGTTATTGAATCATGTAGTTGGCCATCTCTCGTAAATTTATATTCTTTCACTCAACAACATTTTGTTGAGGGGTGAATGGAATTGTAAGGTGATGTTGAAGACCATGCTCAATATAAAATTCCATGAAATTTTGATTGGCATACTCCCCCCATTGTCTATGTGTATCCTCTTGATAGAAAGACTAGATTGCTTCTCTATGAATGCCTTGAAGTTCCTGAAAGAATCAAAGACATCGCTTTTATACTTAAGAAATTACACCCATGTATTTCTGGAGAAGTAATCAATAAATGTGAGCATATATTTGGCCCCTAAAAAAGAAGTGGAAAATGACATGAGGTTTCTATGTACCAATTCTAGGGGTTCCTTAGCACGTGTGGCTATACCTATAGGAAAAGAATCCTGGTAATCTTTACCAAGGGCACAAACTTGACAAACATCATTGGTACAATAAATATTAGGGAGACCTAACACCAATTCCTAAGTACTCATCTGTTGGAGATATTCGTAATTGACATGACCAAAATGTTCATACCAAAGCTTACTCACAATGTCTGCATGTGCTATGAAATATGAACTATAGACACTTAAAATTGTCCTAGGCCTACAAACACTATTGTATCCCCTTTCGTCCTTAATAATTAAATAATTTTAATTATTTAATTAATTCATTTCTATCATTTTATTTCTTCTTTTGATTAATTAAATAAATTTTATTTAATTAATTATTATCACTTTTTACTATAATTAAATAATTATTTTAATTATTTAATTATTCATTTATCCTTTTCTTCCACAAATTAAATAAATATTATTTATTAAATGACTTACTAATTTGTCCTTTTCTTCCCACTTTTGAATTAAATTATTATTTAATTAAAAGTCAACTTGCCTTCTTTTTCTATAATTAAGTAATGTTTCTATTATTTAATTATTCACTTTCCCTCCCAAATTATATAATTTTTATAATTATTTACTTTCCTCCAACAACCTCTTTTTATGTGCTTTTATCTCTATCAGTTTCATCCTTATCTCTTCACATCTCATTTAATTTCAACCCTTGATTGAATTATTTTATAATTCAATCTCAACCATTCATTTCTTATCTATTCCCTAATTTTTCTCTAACCCTATTTCATACTACAATTTTCATTCTTGGCCATTGATTGTTATGTCATATTGGCTTTTAATCCTATCCCTTCATTCAAATTTGGTTTTCTATAAAATACACCTATCATTGGCATTTCAATATCATATACTACCTAGACTATTGCTATCAAAGGAGACAACTACAAATATTCAATGTTTTGCTATCATTGTCATTAGGCTATCATTGCATACTCAAAATCTGAGGGCAATCAATTATATTCAAGCAAAATGGAGAAGGACAATGGAGGTCAAACAACCATGGAATAGGTAATATTTTCTTTATAATTACGTTTCTATGTTGGATTGTACTTTATTGTTGGTTTATGGATTTATGGTTATAGTTTTGATGTTCTATTACCTTAACCTAAATTTTACCCTAGATTACATGAACTTGAACTAGCTAAGCTCTCAAAAGCATCAAATTGGTATAAACAAGAGGAAGATTCAACACTCCCAATAGCCACAAAAATATCAAGATCATGAAGGTCATGGATAACTACATCATGTGGGGTAAACTCAACTATCTTTTTGGTGCCAAATTGAAAAAATTGATACACTAAAAGAATATTGGTGGAGATATCAAGAACAACTAGAATATCTTGTAGAAAACCACCATCAAGTGGAATAGTACATGAGTCCAAAACTAAAATGTGTAGAATCCCCTATTGCAATATGTTTAGTGTTGCAATTTGAAAGGGATGAGACCAAATCCTAAGAACTATTCATATGATGTGTTGCACTGAAATCAAGTATCCAAGTAGTTGTAGAAGGTAAGGCCCATGCAGAAAGAGCATGATCTTCACTTGTATAAGAGGAAGAAGACTTAGGGGCTTATTTGTTATGTTGTTGCATAGATTCCTCTAAAGACTCTAATTTCTTCCAACATCTAGTGATTGGATGTCCCTCTTTACCATAAAAACTACAAGGTTCACGTGATTTATTCTTTGTCTTGGAGGAAGATTCGCTAGACTTAGAAGATTTGTCATTTTGAGGAGTGGTTTGAGGTTATTTTTCCAACTTTTGAGATGGTTTGGAGGAATGCTCACTACCTAATGAAATTTCTATCTTAGGAATTTATTTATTCATGTCTTTCCATTTGGATGTCTATGCTACCAATGCTTGGTTTTTGAAACTAGAAAGAGAGGTAAATTGAGTCAACTTTTCCTATTCAAGAGTCAAATACTCACAAAAAACTTCAAAATATGGCATGGTAAAATCATTTCCCAATTTATCTATAGTAGAGTAGAATTTGGAAGAGAAGTTATAAAATGACCCTCTAAGCTTAGATAGTATCATGAAAACATGTTCTTTGTTAGTTTTATTCTTCTCACAACCCTGTAATAGTGATTTGAGAGACTTATACTTCATAAAGAAGTCCTCAATGGAGGGGAAAGAATTAGGTACAAGTAAATTCAATTCATCCTCAATCTAAACTACTCATATTTTATTAATGGTTCCAAAAAAAATTGAAATTCTCCCACATATCTGTAGGAAAGATGTAAGAATCAATATGAAATAAGAGACCATTTAAAACATGTAGTGAAATCAGTCCCATGGCCTCATCCATCTTGTTCCTATGTTGAAGTATCTCAAAATTGATGAGTAAATGCAAGTTGTACTTCATACAATGTGGATCATAAAACCTTAGACATGAGAAATTTGGTCATATGAGCTTTAGAAATATGATAGTTGTGTGGTGTAAAGCATTCAATTGAAGAGGTATTCACCATTATGTTTGAGGTTTACAAAATTTGTATGGGAAAGGGTTTTCTATTTTCAATGTCTATAAATATTGAATGGGAAAATTTTAACCCCCCTCCCCACAACAAGAAAAACCAAACCCTAGTGCAATTTTGAGAGAAAAAATATAGGAAAAAGGAAACTTGCTTTAGATTAATATTTGTGTATTGAAAATCTATGTAGAGTACTAAAATACCTTTTTAATGCCTATTAATTTACAAAAAAATAAAGCTCATATGGCCAAGTTATGACCCTATAAGTGCAAACTATTAGATCTAACTTTAATAGCCTATAGAAAATTATTGGAGAAAAATATGGGAAAATATCTACACCACTAGAATGGGCTCAAAACCAGCTTTCCAATGCTCTTTTGTTTGCAAAAAATGAATAATTGAGCCAAAGTTATACCCAATTATGTGAAAGTTACCCAATTTTCCCTAAAAAGGTGTGGCCCATGCTCACATGGGCGACTAGTCATTGGGTGTAGGGGCTAGTCAGAGTCCTTGGTCACCTATGTGACCAATGTTGGCACTAAAAAAGCTCACAAGAGCTAAATATTGGGTCATCAATTGGGCGTCACTCCTAGTGGCAGCATTATGGGGAGTTGCCTTAGTGACTAGCACTATGTATAATGCTTGGTGCTATACATAGTGTGGCCCTATAAATATCGCTAAGTGTTATACAACACTCTAAAATTGATTTTTTAATTTTTTGACAATTGTATGGTATGGCCTATATAGGGGTCATACAACTGTTGTATAAAAAATTGCCTTAGAGGCTCTTCAAAAAATATGGGAAAAGTTATAGTCAAAATTCATCTATTCAGTCTCTTGAATGTAATGGTGAGCTCTATTTTGCTCAACACACACAAAAAATTCAAGTCCAAAACCTACAAAAAAAAATATGAAGATTCTAAATTTGATGTTCCTATAACCCTAATAGAAGAAAACCCTCAAAATTGGAGAAGGGGTTTGTTGAATTCATGCTCTGATATCATGTTGAAATTATAAAACACACATAGAAGAAAGATAAAACAGAAAACAAGAACACCTTCCACGCATGAGATCTACAAGAATTGATTTGTTACTTCTTGAAAAAGAAAAACTTACAAAATGAAATAATACAATAAAGGAGAATGCTTATAAGAGAAAACCTTAAATGAGAAAAGAGATTAGATCATGAAAAGTGTTGTCATCCTATGTAATGAGACATAACGATCTAATAATAGCCCAATCTAATAAAATAAAAAATCACTCCTAAGTTTAGCTTAAGTGCATAAAGTGAAATTAGCATAATAATTAATTAAATATTAGTTAATTATTAGCTAATTATTGATTACTCTAAGAGTTATGATTTGTTAATTTGTCAATATGATCCTTTTTTATAGGATGGATGTTATTGTGCCATGGTGGAATCTTGATTGTACATTAGATCGTTGAAATGATATAGATGAATTAGGAGAAAATATGTTCATTTGGTACATATGATCTTAACTTTGATGAGATGTAGATCATGACATTACAGAGAGCTCCTAATGCTCAAGATTGAAGATTTGGTAGTGATTAGGGATTATCTAATTAATGAGTGATATTTATTTTTCTTGTGAGGTTCTAGTTATTGTGGTGTTTCATTGAAGTTCAATTGACATGAGATGATTAGTTGTTCACCTATGTAAAATGTAGGTAAGGCTAGGAGTTCTCTTGTTTTTGGATATTGTGTGTTGAGATGATTACTCTTTGATGATGTTTCAACAAAAATGTTGAGGAGCCTACACCTATATTGGATGTGAGTTCAACATGGATCTATTGAGGAGATTTTTCTAGGAGTAAGTCATGGTGGCTTGTGTATCTTGGAGGAGAATTCTAATTCCCCACCCTTGGTCCTCTAGAAGGTAAATCATCTTATAGGTATTTCCCTCCTTGTTTTCAAAATATTTTTTTGTGCTTTATTTTCTAATAAGAATGAGTTTTTATCTATGAACATTGGTTCTGGAGGGATTATTTAAGGATTATTTGGTATGATTTTTTCCTTTTTATTCTCATAAAAATATATTTTTATCTTATTTGAGTAGTATAGAGGATGGTTTTGGGAGTATCCCCTTGATTTTGGGAATAGATTATTTGGTTTGATATTCTTTTCATTTTATGGGTTTACATATTGGTTGGTTGGATGTTGATAATAATTTTCTCTTTATTTTTTTATGAAGGATATCATACTTCATATAGCTTGAGAATATAGAGGTGTTCTTAGAAGGACATGCTACATGTTTTTATTTGAAAGTTCTCTCTTTGGTCCTATGGTTCTTCTTGTGTGTTTATACTCACATGACATTGAAGTGAAGGTTTGTGTGGAGCTATTGTGATCACTATGTTTGTGGTCATGTGTTGTGTAACGCCCTCGCCAAGGAACCCCAGAGGACAACACTAAACTAGGTAAACTAACGAGACAAATTTTTTTTAAAAGGAAATAACAGAAGAATGCATAACACAACCAAACATAATAATCTAAACCTAGGTCCTCTAAGGTTCCTCAACTGTGTTACTCACAAAACTAATAATCAAGGTAACTAGAATCATTTCATTAACTACTCAGATGACATGATTTATCTAGCATGTAAGGTTCATTTTAAAACACCACATTAAATAATTCTACATTACTTACTTCCATAACATGTCAACTAATAATCAACATTAAAGATCATTTCTAGCTAACTAACATATGCATGATGTATTACTTTACAGTATTCATTACAAGAAGAATTAATCTATAATTATTACATCGTTACAATAATTATAACAATGTTTCCCCTAGTACATGTGGGAAGATTACATCAGATTATAGTAAATGATACAACTGATATACAATCCAATATACAAATACATGAAAGGTTGAATTTTTGATCTAGAACAAGAAGTGTAGTCCACAACACCATGAATAATCTCCATGCACATGAACATGCAGCAAGAATACCCAATGGAGGAAAAAGCATCAACCTCCCAGCCATGTGGAACCTTGAGGTCCACCTCCCATGCTAGGAAATAACACAAGGTCCCACTTCATACAGACAATCAGGAAAGCAATAGGCTAACATAGTCAAGGGTTATACATGGACTCCAACACAACACTACTAACAACACCAACATCATTTACAACACTTACTTCACTTCCAGAGGCACTCATAAAATAGAAAGTGGAAATATAATTAGGGAATGCTAGACTGCAATAGGGAGGAGTGTCATCACTGGATCTTCCTAGGCCCTGACCCCCATCCTGGGTTATCGTATCAGCCTCTCTCGATCCCCGAACCCCATACAAACTCATGCAGAATCAACGCACCTTTCGTGAGGACAAGGTAGTTGATCTTTCCATTCCACGCCTTCCCATTTCATCTCAAGCCTAAACGATCACTTGAGCCATGAGTGAGGCATATCATTATCTTGTTAAATGTGAATTCTACCCATTCCCCCTAATTCATTATTAAGGTTATCACTGGATTAAGAAACCCTCTTATGGGTTATCCTAGACACCACTTTGGGTTCTAGCCCCCATGGAGAGCCACTCCCCCTACTTGCAACTAGTAAACCATACACATCAATCAAGGCATTGACCATCTTGAAAATTTATCACGATCACATGAATCTAAACACAAAGCAAGGCACTGCCCATCTTGCACATTTAACATAACCACATGAATCCAACAAAGATAGGAGAGCAACACCCTTAGGTTTACATTTCCCACAAAGCACATAACTCTAAACATTTCCAAACCACTTCCAAAGTAAAACAATCATAAGAACCATTCACACATTATATACCCCTTCCTAGGCCTTTGGAAACTCACCTTAAACAACTTACAAATGACACCCCCTTTCAATAATTACACAAACACTTGATCCATACATTGATAAATATAAACAATTATTCAATACATTATGACTATATAGATATTCTCAATAATACAACATTATTTCAATCACTCATGTTGACTTAACCACTTAATTCAACAATAGGTTATTACCACAATATAATAACAATTATTCTAAATAATTAATTCACACAACAATGTTACTGATCAACTATAAAACAATATATATATATAAAAATATCCAATATTCACTAACTAATTAACCAACAAAGAGAGAAATCTAAATCTTTTTACATTTAATCTTAAAACATTTAAATCTAACATATTACCTGCATTTACTATTAACTTTATCATTTATTCTAATTAATTAATTACATAGTAATTCTACTAACCAACTATTAAATAATCATTAAAATAATCAGCATTTATTTACCTATGAGTTAACAGTGAGTAATCTGAATCATCTATCGTTTACTCAAAATCATCTAAATTAAATAATTTATTCTTAATCTATATTATATTTTCCCCCACTCTCAGTTATCTAAATATGGAACAAATCAATTCACTCAATTGAATATACAATTCTTTTATCTAACATCAATTAAGTACTTATGTTAACATTAATTTCCCAATTAAAATTCTTTAGTTAAATAACATTATTTTACCATAACCATGAATTATATATATATAGTATTAACAGAATGCAATATATCAAAATATAATATAATAGATATATATATAGTCAAAATACCAATCTTTAGAAGAAATTATAACTAGCATATATATATATATATATATATATATAATTTTAATAATATATATATAATACGCCGAGAGATATCCTATATATAAAATACGTCGAGATTTCTTGAGGCATTGAATGATGAAAAAATTCAATGCCTCGAGACATCTTGACATATTTTATATATAGGATATCTCTCGGTGTATTTTATATATATTATTAAAATAATATATATATGCTAGTAGTAGCCGCACCATTCGTGACACATTGAATAAATTAATATATTTAGGGTTACGATTCTGATCATGGTGAGGGTTAGGGTTTAGACTTATGATTATGGTTATATTTACCGTTAGGGTTTAGTGTTAAGGTTTAGTGTTATACATTGAATAAATTAATATAATTAGGGTTATGATTAGGGTTAATATTTAGGGTTATGATTTATATCACAGTTAGGGTTAGCATTAGGGTTAAAGTTTATATCATGGTCAAGGTTAGCATTAGATTTAGGGTTAACCATTTAGGGTTAGGATTTAGCATTTAGGTCTATGATTATGGTTAGGGTTTAGATGTTAAGGTGAGTGTTAGCATTAGGTTTATGGTTAGGGTTAGAATTTTGTTCTATGGTTAGGATTATGTTTAGGGTTTAGATTAATGTTCAGGTTAGGGTAAGAATTATGGTTAGGGTTAGAATTTTGCGAGGATCACATGATTAGAGATAGAATTATAACCCTAATTAAACCCTTAATTTAAAATTTAACCCTAATTAAACCTTAACCCTTACACTCGCCTAAATTTAACCCTAATTGTAATTATATTCTAATCCTAACCCTAGTTGAACCTTAACTCTAATTGAATATAATAATTGTAATTATATTCTAATCCTAACCCTAGTTGAACCTTAACCCTAATTGAATATAAATATCATTCATAATGCTAATTAAATCCTAATTGAATCTTAACTCTCACCATGCTATTGTAACCCTAACCCTAATCCTAGTTGAATTCAAACCAAAACCCTACCCCTAATCCTAATATTTATCCTAGAACCCTAACCCTAATTAAACCCTAATTAAACTGTAACCCAAAATAAATTTTAATCCTAACCTCAAACCTAACCCTAGCTATAATTCTACTTCTAACCCTAATCGTACTTCTAACTCTATTCATAATAAATATTTTAATAATAACCCTAATTCTAATGGCAACCCTTTCTAACTATAATACTAATTGAACCCTACCCCTAATTAAAACCTAACTCTAGTTGAACCATTACCCTAACCTAACATTAACCCTAACCCTAATTAAACTATAACCCTTACCCTACTTGATTTGTGACCCTTATCCTAATTCTAACCCTAACCCTAATTATAACCTAATTCTAATTCTAACAGTCACTATACTTCTACCTTTGTTCATATTTCCAATTCTAACACTTACCCTAATCCTAATGGTAACCCTTTCTAACTATAGTACTAATTGAACCCTAACCCTAACTTTAATTAAGATCTAACTCTATTTGAACCATTAACCTAACCCTACTTGAGTCCTAACCCTAACCCCAAGCCCAACCTTAAACTTTATCCCTAGCTTTATTCTATAGCCCTAACCTTAACCCTAACCCTAATTGAACCCAATACTAACTCTAACCATAATTAAACCCAAACCATTACTCAAACCCTAATTTAACACTAACCCTAATTGAACCCTAACCCTAACCCTAACCCTAATCCTAACCCTAATCTTAACCCTAATGTTGACCTTAAGATTTATTTTAAAACCCTAGCCCTAATTTAACCCTAACCCAAACCTTCACCCTAATGCTAACACCAAGATTTATCTTAGAGCCCTAATTGAACCCTAACCCTAAATAAATTTTAATCCTAAACTCAAACCTGGCCCTAGCTATAATTCTACTTCTAACCCTAATCATACTTCTAACTCTATTCATAATAAATATTTTAACAATAACCCTAATTCTAATGGCAACCCTTTCTAACTATAATACTAATTGAGCCCTACCCCTAATTAAAACCTAAATCTAGTTGAACCATTACCCTAACCTAACATTAACCCTAATTCTAACCCTAAACCTAATTGTATTGAACCCTAATTAAACTATAACCCTACCCCTACTTGATTTGTAACCCTAATCCTAAACTTTACCACAATCTTTATCTTATAACCCTTACCTTAACCCTAACCCTAACCATAGTTGAACTATAATGCTAATTTAAAACCCACCCTAATTGAACCCTAACCCTAATACTTACTACAATATTTATTTTAAAACTCTAATGCTAACTCTTATTTAAAATTTACCCTAACCATTTATATAGATTTCAGGTTAGGATTAGGATTACAATTAGGGTTGGGGTTATGGTTAGGTTTATAGTTAGGGTTTAGATTATAATTAGAGAGATAAAGTTAGGGTTAGGGGTACGAGTAGGGTTAGGTTTAGGGGTAAGGGTAGGTTAGGTTTAGAGATAGGGCTAGGGTTACTATTAGGGTTAGGATTAGGGTTACTATTAGGGTTAGGGTTTGGGCTAGAAATAGAATTACGGTTGGGGATAGGGTTAGGGTTGGGGTTAGAATTAGAGATAGAATTAGGGTTAAGTATAAGATTAGCGTTAGGGTTAACATTAGGATTATGGTAAGGGTTGCAGTTAGGGATAGGGTTAAGGTTAGTGTTAAAATTATGGTTAGGGTTAGGTGATGGGTTAATGTTATAATTAGAGATTGATTTATGGTTATATCTACATGTCTCTCTACCCCTATATCTTTCCATATCTACCTCTTATATATCACTCCCTATATCTTTGTCTTTTTATCCCCCCTCATTCTCTCCCTGTCTCTCCCTATCTCTCCATCTCTATATATTTACATCTTCCATCTCTATCTATCCCTCTATCCTCTCTCTCTATTTATCTCCCTATCCTCTCCATATCCCTCTCCTCCATCTCCATCTCCATTTCCATTTTCATTTCCATCTCTATCTCTGTCTCCTTACCCCTTTTTCTCTCTCTTGCTCTTCCCCCTATATCTCTCCCTATTTCCATCTCTACCTCTCTCCCTCTCTCTCCCTTTCTCCCTATTTGAAGAATAACATGAGCTTATTGGTGATGGAGCTTGATTATCTTCCTAATTTAGATGTTTTGTTTTAGTTGTGTGTAGATCCTTCTAAGTGGATGCATAATTGATTTGAATTTGTCACTTTTATATTGAAATTTGAGACCTTTATTCACAAATATCATTTTATAAATGTACTCCCAATTGACCTCATGTTTACTACACAAATGCATGCAAAAAATAGACCAAAATTTTCTCTAATTTACCTTCCACACATCTACATACCCATTGCACACCAAAGTGTGATTTCTAGTTTTAAATTGATTTTAGAATCTCTCTCCATATCCATCTTCATCTGTATCTCTATCTTCCTTTCTACCTCTCCCCTATCTCTATCTCCTTACCTCTCCCTACATATCTCTCACTCTTTCCCCTATATCTTTTATAATCTCTCTCTCTCTATCACTCTCTCTTTCTATATCTCTTAATATATTGAAACCTATCCTTAATTTAACTCTAACTCAAACCCTAAACCTAATCTTGATTTTATTTAAGCCAAATCTTTTTTTGAAAAATTCTAACTATAACCCAATTGAATCCTAATTGAACCATAATTGAAACCTAACCCTAACCCCAGTTAAATTGTAATCCTAACCTTAACCCTTACCTTAATTAAACCCTAACCCTAATTAAAATCTAACTCTAATTGGAACCTAACCCTTACCTGAACCCTTACTCTAATTAAACCTTAACATATAACTCAACTCTAACCCTAATTGGACCCTAACCCTAACCTTAACCCTTACCATAATTAAACCCTAAAACTAATTAAACTCTAGCCCTAATTGGGCCCTAACACTAATTAAAACCTAACCCTAATTAAATTATAATCCTTATTGGACCCTAATTCTAATTGAACCATCATTGAACCTTAACCCTAACCCTAATAATAATCCTTATTAAACCCTTATCCTAGTCCCAATTGAACACTAATTGTAATCAAGCTATAACCCTAATTAAATTTTGATTGAACCCTAACCCTAATTAAACTCTAACACTAAGGTTCCTATACCCTTATTAATTTTTCATTATTTTAATGTTTGGAGTTAGCGTTAGGGTTACTGCTAGAGTTAGGTTAGGGTTAAAGATACATCTAGAGTTAGGTTTGTGGTTAGAAATAATATTTATATCATGGTTAAGGTTATATATTGATTGAGTTAGGGTTGGTGTTAGTAAGTATTTCAAGGTTAGGATCATAGTTAAAATTAGTTTTAAGGTTGGGGTTAGGGTTAGGGTTAGAGTTACAATTAGTGTTAGAGTTAGTTTTAGGGATAAGGCTAAGGCTTGAATTATTGTTAGGGTCACAATTAGAATTAGTGTTAGGGTTAGGTTAGAATTAGGGTCATGGTTAAGGTTGAAGTGAAGATTATGGTTAAGATTAAGGTTATGGTTAGGATTAGAGATATAATTAGAGTTAGGGTTGGAGTTAGAATTATTAAATCATAATCTATTCCTAACAATAATTAAACCCTAACCATAAGATTTATCTTAAAACACTAACTGTAACCCTAATGTGACATTAAAACCCTAACCTTAATTGAATTGAACCCTAACCATAACCCTAATTGAACCCTAACCCTAACCTTGACCCAAACCTTACCCCTGAGATTTATCCTAGAATGTTAACCTTAATTAAACCCTAACCCTAATTAAACCTTAACCCTAATATTAACCATGACATTAATTTAACCCTTACCCTTACACTAATTAAACCCTAACCCTACTTGAACCCTAATTGAAATCTAATATTAAATTAATAGTAACACTAACCCTAATTAAACACTAAACCTAATTGAACCCTCACCCTAACCCTTATTGATCCCTAACCAAAATTGAATCCTAACCCTAACCCTAATTAAATCTTAATTGAACCCTAATCCCAATTGAGCCCTAACCCTGACCCTACTTGAACCCTAATTGAACTTTGACCCTTATTGAATCGTAACAAAAACCTAATTAAATCTGACCCTTAATGAATCGTAACACTAACCCTAATTGAACCCAAACCAAAACCCTACCTAAACCATAATTAAACCAAACCAAAACCCTACATGAACCTTAATTCAATCCTAACCCTAACCCTTACCCTAACTCTATCCTAATGTTAAATATAACACTAACCCTAATCCTGATGCTAACCTTGACCCTAACTCTACTCGAGCCCTAATTGAACTCTAACTTGAAATGAATCATAACCCTAACCTTTATCAAACCCTAACCATAACCCTAACACTAACCCTAACCCTAACCCTAACCCTAACCCTAACCTTAATCCCAACCCTAACTTTAACCCTAACCGTGATCTTAAGCTTAAAGTACACATGCTTTTCATATCTCAAATTTGACAATTGAACATATGTTATATACATATCTTAAATTTTGAAAATATGTTCTTATATACAAACCATATTAAAGATTAACACCAGTTTAAATATAAGTGTAAATATGTTCTTTTGTTGCATCGAAAATCAACATCCATAAAGGAAGAAACCTTAAGGTGCCTATTTCACTTATGTGAGTTAGAAAATGATTTAAAAAAAACCTCTTAACATATTTTATATATTATAGATTTTAGTGATGATATCTAAACTTATTTCCCACAATGTTAAGAGAATTAAAAAAATTCA
The DNA here is from genome assembly GCA_007258455.2 of Sequoia sempervirens. NCBI lineage: Eukaryota > Viridiplantae > Streptophyta > Pinopsida > Cupressales > Cupressaceae > Sequoia > Sequoia sempervirens. The sequence goes on from VDFB02000003.1 coordinate 151,965,072, forward strand.
TATTAAAAGATAATCCATAGTTGTACCTAAGATTTATTAAGAAAAAATAACTCCATATCTATACTCACATTTTCACTTATGTTAGTTTAGTTCATATGAAATTTTATATTGGCATAGGATTGCAAGCCCTCTTTTGTTAATTTCCTTAATTGTTTGTTTTCCCAAGAAATATGAGACTTGGTGATGTCCATTAGATTTCTTGTAATCTTGTGATAAATAAATATATATAATAAGTTCTAAAATATTTTGTGATTAGTTAGTTAAATTAATTATTTTTTATATGACTAATATACTTAACACACATGTAGATGATGATCACACAAATTAAGCATCGAAACTCTCCAATGAGATACATTTTTAAAACTTAAAATATATACAAAATATTGTTAAAAAATTCTCTTGGAGAAAAAGAAAATAATCTTGATCAATATTAAATTTTACAATTGAAAATATTTTTTCAAGACACTTGTTCCTAACCATTTCAAGACCACGGGGTCAACTATTTGCAAAAGCTATCAAGAAATAGATAACTTGGAGGTTACAAAAAAAAATTGTGTTGTTTTAAATTACAATGAATTGAATGTAACCCTGTTTATTTTTTATTACCAATACTTCCAATCATAATATAGTACAATATATTACTCTCCTTTAATCTCATTGTTCTATCATATCACTCGTTAGGAATGATTTTAGTATGTTAGCTTGTATCCAACATTTTTACTAAGCCACCTCAATCACCTTAATGAAATTCAAGTAGATGATTGCTATTTGTGGTTAGATTAAACTTATTCAAGTATTTGAATCCAAAATTACTTTGGATGTTAATGTTGAAGATTGATGCACAAATTAAGATTAAACATAGATCAAAGATTAATTGATAAACTTAAATAAAAATATATTTAGCAACAACCTTTCAAATCCAAAGTAGCATACAATTACTTTAATTCAAACTAATATTCAATAATTAGAGTAAAAATACATAACCTTAATTTACAAGATTATGCATTATGAATAAAAAATAAATACTATTCAAATACTATTAAAAGCCACACAATTTTTTGATTAAAACCATGAGAAGTATTTAAGAATAAAGGCTAAAGTTAAACTTCTCAATTTTATAACCATAAACCCAAAGGTTGTATAAAAGAACTCCAAAAATTTTAGTAGTTTCCTAAAAATAAACTATCTATGAAAAATCATTGCTAATTATATAAACCAACAAATGAGTGAAAATTCTACATCAAACATTGAATATAGACAACAACAACAATAAAATTTCCAATATGTATTTAAACCCAATTTATTTTAAAATTTCAAAATTAAATCATTCAAAATGTAAACTTGTCACAAATAGGTCACTAATATCGGCATATTCCATCATATGCCAACATGATAAAAATTTACAACTGTGTTGTAAGATATTATAACATGCACCTCCCAACCAGCTAAACCTTCATTCAAAAGTGTTGGGTTGGCCTCTGTTAAAACTTTTCACCAAAAAAATGCTTAGCTGGCTTATAGAATTTTGATGAGGGTATCATTCATGTTTTGGGAGAAACGAGAGCTGCTAAGAATAAGAGCAAGAAAAACATGCTATCGCTTATGCCCAGGTGTGAGGGCTTCAAAACACCTACCTATCAAGGAAAAACAATACTTTCTGATTTTATTTTTTATATAAGAGGGATGAGGATTGTAATAAATGCTCAATGCAACACTGAGAATGTAAGCAAACAAAAAACTTATGGACTTGTGCAGGCCATGGATCCCACAGAGCCAATGAGAGCATAACCCTATTTAGGGGCATTCATTTTAACTAATCTCTAAAACAATCCTTCTTTCTCCTTGCCCGATACTTTCTTCATTTATAAGCCATATTGGATTCCACAAATGTACTGAAATTAGAAGTCGAGAAATCCGAAAGCCTCTTGGAATATGGCGATCGTCCATAAGAAGAATTTCTTACAATTATGAGCGAGCTCATAGAATTCTGGGCACTAGACGACCTGAAATTGAACAATAAAATGTAATTTAGTAGTTACACAGTTGACATGATTCTATTAAGTTTCTAAAAACACAGTGAATCTAAGCATCCATGTCAGTTCACTACTCTGAAATAGAAACATAATAACCTAGCATTGCTCTTCTTGGGATTGTTGCCACCAAATTCATTGGCATTCTCTTGAAGTTTGATAAGTGTTGCGTAAGCCCCATCCTCACCCTTTGATATAAGTTGAAACATTTCTCTCAAACAGTAAGAGGCGAAAATGAAAAATCTTGAAATGGAAGCGATAATGCCCCGAGTTTAATATTGCGTACAAAGATCAGTCTCTAGACATCTCTGGCACCGGTTACTCATGCCTCTTCAACTTCCATATTCTCCATTACACTCTCGCCAACTTCCATTTCTCTCTCGTCGGTTACATTCTCCTTCTCCTCCTCTTCCATTTTGACTGGCAGAATACGAATCAACAAGAATACGAATCATTTCATTTTCCTAAGACCGTTACTTTTGCTGACCTCCTATAGGGGCTGTGTTGCCATTATAAGATTTCACCTCTCGGCGTCAAAATGAATCGTAATATACTGAATCAAATGTAAATCGCATCATATATAAAATTTATCAAATTCATTACCTAATGAAAACAATACAGAATGCACATTATCTAATTTCTTATCAAAACTTATCAAGAAATCATAATATCATTATTGAATTTTATCTGAAATGAATCTTATTAACAATAAAAACTAAATCATGAAGGGAATACATTATCAAGTGCATCTTATAATATAAAATATCAAAATTCAAAATGCAAATGCAGAACCCTAATATACGCTGCAAGTTACCATCTCCTAGATTATGGATGAAGGGTGAAAGCCACCTCCATGGTGCCACTGGGGGAAGGCTGTGAAGGCAGTAAGGGCACGCTATGCAAGTTGAAGACGCGCGGTGTTAGCTCTCAAAAACACAGGTTTGAACCATGAGAGGTTGTCAAGCTCTCACAACGTTTTAGGGTAACAGACAAGGCCAAATGAATTGAACCTTCTACTCTTCAGGTGTTGCCAGACCTAGGCGGGTGTACCTATGACAATGAAGCAGGCTTGAATTTTGTTTATTTCCTAAAGTAATTTACCCACACTGGCAAATGGGAGTGGATAAATGAATTTTATTCTGGTACAAATTGAATAAGCAATATCAAGGCTACAATCTAATATGTTCATATGTAAAAATGAATGAAACTAAATAGTAGAATGGTAGAGACTAGTGCCTTATTGGGTGTACAGAGTCAAATGAAAGATCTAAAATAAGTAACTTATTTCTGGCAGACACTCTAATTGTTTGGCATACCAATTTGAGTTTATAACTTGTATAAACATGCAAGAATATGATTACCAACCTCTTCTTAATGATCCAAATGAGATTCCCTAATTACTATGATTGACTAAAAGGATTTAATCTTTCCTTGAAAGAACCAATTAATCAAACCATACAAATGTAGCAAGTGTGCACTAATAAACTGAAAAATATCCTTGATATATCAATTTAAATAATAAGAAAACATCAACCTTGGAGACAACTTCAACAATACTTTCAATTAACACAACAAACAATTGATACCAAAAATACGCCACCAAATCAAATAACTTCCATTGATATCTCCATTATTTCAAACATGCATCATAGTCTCGGAATATCTACTGTATTTTTTCCTATTTGCTATCTCTCTCTTTTATTCGCTGTCAAAAAATGGGTATTTATACATCAACAGCACGCGTCCTTTCGTGTTGTTGATATTATATATTGCTATGATATCCTGTAGTCTCATCAATGTTCTGAGTCTCCCCGATAGTCATCCCTTCAGTCTCAAGTGTATCCCTATAACTCTCACCGATGCAAACCTATCATTGTGACTTTACAAGTTGGGCAGATGTTCCTCCGCTTACTTCGTGTCTTGTCGAGATATCTCCTTCGTCAATTCTGATCGCCGAGACAATTATTTTCTTGCCGACGGAACAACATTCGATATGACTCTCCTATCTCTCTCTGGTGAAGTTTGTCTCGCTAATGATCAAAACATATTGCCAAGTCCTTACCAATACAACTCTGTTGATGTGACATAGGGGGTCGGCAGGACTCAATGAACTCATATTGACAAAATCCTCCTTTGCTTTATCGGCAAGACCGGATGAATGCTACGGGACTTCACTCTGACGGCCCAAGTCTGGTCGATATAGTTCTTTGTGCTTCGATCGGTAAGACACATATGTGCTCAATATGACTCACCCCGATGACTATTGTCTTGTCGATAGGATCCTTTTGTCGTTGAGACTGCGAACTGCATCATGCCGATATGAATCCTCAGATGAAATCATATCGGTAAGACATTCCCGACCTCTTGCCAATAGACTAAAAAAGAATATGCATTAGTATAAAATAATCTTTTGGGATTAGTGGGACCTCCAACATGTTACGCTGATATAGTTTATACATTCAAATGCTCAGGGTTAGGTGAATTCTATAGGACCAAATGATGAAAACAAACTAAAACATGGGAAAATATGTTATGCAAAGCGGATTCTTATGCTTATGGTATGGGCATCTTAGGAAACTAATGAGTATAAACAACCATGAAATTTTCAAAATTTTATAGTTCTAACAATGGCTCCGTCTAGGGATGGATGATTGTGAGATCATTGCAAGGATCCAGATCTCTGGATGAGCAGACCAAACTTTCAAGGTTATGGACTAGCGAGCATGATGGAATGAATGGAAGTGGAAATGAACATGATCCTATACTACTATACATGGAAAGATTTATTTTGAATGAAGGAATGTCAGGATTGTCCATGTACTGGCAATTCCTGTTCCTTTTTATTTCCTAAACTACTGTGCATGGAAAAAAAATTTAGAGGATTGTCAAGAGTTGTCCATGCACTAGCAACCCTTAATCCTCTGTATTCTTTTTTTAAGAGAAAAAGTGCTGCAAAAATTGCCCATGTACAAGAAACTCCTGTTCTTCACAAGTCATGTTTTGTAAGTAATATGAATCTTCTCCTTTCTTACCAACAATAACAAAGGGTCCCAGCCACAAAGCTTCAAATTTTCCGTGTTTTCCCTTTTCTTGACATCTTGCATTCCACATTAGCACCAGATCATTTTCTTCAAATTTTCTATCTTTTTCTCTTCTATCAAATAAATACTTCATTTGTGCCTTCAACTTCACATTCTGGTTTTGAGCTGCTCTTCTTATCTCATCAAGCTCTACCAGCTGCTCCATTCTTTCCTCCATTGGTTCTGGAATATCTATATCTTCCTGAAGGATAAATTTGTAAACTGGTAACAAATTTTGTAAAGGCATCCTAGCTTGTGTTCCATATATCAATTCAAATGGGGATTTTCCAATTTCCTTTTTCACAGTTATCCTATCAGCCCACACAGCCATCTTCAATTTTGAATCCCAAGCCTTTTTATTCCCAACTAGCATTCTCCTTATGATTTTCAGAAGACTCTTGTTGTTGGACTCTTCCTAACCATTAGCTTGTGGATGGTAAGGAGTTGCATAAGAAACAGTGATACCATGCAAACTGCAAAAATATTTGAACTCATCAGATCTGAAACACATCCCATTATCTATAATCAATCTTAATGGTGTACCGAATCTGGTAATAATGTTATCCATTAAAAAATTGATCACAACTTTACTGGTTGTTTGCTTGGTTGGAACTGCCTCTACCCATTTGGTGAAGCAATCAATAGCTACCAATATCCACTTATGTCCCCCACTTGATTTCTCTTGTATCTCACCAATAAAATCAATTCCCCACTGATGAAAAGTGGCTTCAACCTGCAAAGGTCTAAGTGGTAAAGCTCCCTGATACTTCATTTTCCCTGAGAACTTTTGGCATGCTTCACATCTTCTTACGTAAGAAAAAGAATCATTAAAGAATTTTGGCCAGTAATAACCTACCCTGAGAATCTTATGTGCAGTTGTCTTTGCAGAATAATGGCCTCCACAGACCCCTCCATGCATCTCTCTTAAAACATGCTTGGCTTGTGACTCATCTAGACATAGCAACAACATCTCATCCATGTTTTTCCAAAACAAATCACCTTCCATGAACACATATTTTGACGCTTGCAGCTTCAGAGTTCTTTGATTATCACTTAATCCTTCAGTGAACTTCATGTATCTAAGGTAATACATGATGTTTGTATACCAAGAAGTATGCTCAATACTCGCATTTCCTTCATCTTCTACATTGCAAATTTGATTTGCTTCAATATTTGTTTCTGCCATTAACTTGGCCAAACCTTGACTTCTTACTAATTTGGTGATTTGTATTTCCATATCAAATTCTTGAATTTTATTAATCCACTTGCATCTTTTTCCAGTTACTTCTGACTGTGTCAAAATATCTTTAACAGCTGCATGAGGGACATAAGCTATCACTTTGGCTCCAACAAGATACGGTCTAAAAGCCTTTGTGGCTTTTACCAATGCAAATGCTTGTTTTTCCATTATATCATATTTTAATTCTGACCCCTGCAATGACTTGTTGAAAAATGACACAGGCTGCTCATGACCTTCCTCATTCTTCTGTAACATAACAACAGCTATAGTATGTATTGAAGCAAATGAAAATATTTGAAAAGGTTTTGCAAAATCTGGAGATTTAAGGACAGGGGCTTCTTTGATGGCCTTTTTGATGGATATAAAAGCTTCTAGTGCTTCTGTAGTCCAATCTACCTTTTGTCCATTCCTTAGCATCTTTGATATGGGCTTAATGATTTCAACAAAATTAGACACAAATCTCCTAACAAAGTTGATATGTCCAAAAAATGATTGGATGGCCTTGATAGTTCTAGGAATAGGGATTTTATCTATGGCCTCAACCCTCTCAGGATCTATTCTAATTCCCTTCTTTGACACAATATGTCCTAAGATTTTTCCTTTTGTGACTGCAAAATGACATTTTTTAGGGTTTAGACTAATACCATATTCTAGAGCTTTAATAAATATTTTTTCTAGATGTTCTACATGATCTTCAGCCCTTTTTGAATAAGCAGTAAGGTCATCTTGATATACTATTATTATAGCATGAATCAAGTCTACAAATGCTACATCCATAGCTCTTTGAAAGGTTGCACCTGCATTTGTGAGATCGAATGGCATTCTGACATAAACGTATGTTCCCCATGGGGTTGTAAAGGTTATCTTGTACTGCTCAGATTCTTTGACTTTGACCTGATTGTAACCAGAGAACCCATCCATCATAGATAACAGCTCACACCATATTACTTTATGTAGTACAACCTCCATATTAGGTAGAGGATAATTATCCTTGAGAGATGCCATGTTTAGATTTCTAAAGTCCACACAATCTGATATCCCCGTTCTTCTTCCTCACAGGATCCAGGTTCGAAACCCATGTTGAATGCCTAATTGGTTTGATGATACCCCCATCTCTAAGCTTTTCCAATTCCTCCTACATTTTTGGTTCCAATGTTGGGTTAATAGGTCTTTGCTTCTGCCTAAATGGCTTTACATCTGGTTTCAACGGGATTTCATGTTGAAACAAATCTTCCCTAAATGATTTAAGGTCTTCATAAGACCACGCAAACACATGTTTATATTTTCTCAATAATGCAATCAACATTCTTCGAATTGTAGGGCTTATTTTCTTTCCAATATATACTTTTCTTGGTGCCAGCTCAGTCCCTAAATTGACCTCTTCAATATCCTCCCTCTTGATTGGTGTCTGCTTCATGAGGGACCAATCATTTCCATCATATACCCTCTCCAATGCTACTAGCCCTTTGGGAAGCTTATTAGTTATAAGCTATAAGACCTCCTTCCTGAATACTATATGCTTTCCATCTGTTTCTTCTACAAAGGCATTGAAATCAATTTCTTGAGCTTCATATTGATCTATACAGTGAAGAAATTTCAAGAGGTCAGCATCATCATTAAAAACATGCCAACTGTATATATTGTTAGGCACATCGGATCTTGTTTTGAACTCAATTTGAGACACTCCAGCCAATGTGATGTCATCTCTTCTTAGTGCTACATTGGCTAAAAAGTATGCCATTATGTTTTTCAACCTATCAATCCACTCAATGGAGAAAGCATTGAACAACTCAATTGTGTCCCATACAACATTCCTATATTGCTTCAGCCTCTTGTGTTTTGCTGCATATTTTGATTTAACTTGAGAAACGACAAGCTTGGAATCCCCTAGATAGCTAGCAGATTGATCTTATGTTTTATAGCCATATTCAAACCTGTTAATAAAGCTTCATATTCTGCTATGTTGTTCATACATTCAAATGCTAGAAAAAATGAATATTTAAATGTAACTCCTTTAGGTGAAACAAATAGTATTCCTGCTCCATTACCTTCTTTGCTACATGCTCCATCAAAGTACATTTTCCACACACCATCGCAATTTTTTGCAACATGTTTATCAATTGGATCAACATTGACTAACTATGGCTAAGCTGGTCTTATCTTAAAATTCCTAAGATCCACATCACAAAATCAATTGACTTGATCTTGAGGTACACACTCTACAATTTGGTTCATCCTTGGCTCCCTGTACAGCTTAACTTCATGGCCATTCACTGGAATTGTTGCATAAGATAAATCAAATTGGACATTTCCCCCAACTGTTGTTATCCACGGTCTTGATAGAAGCATCCCAAATTGAGGAGGGGTATCAATTATAGTTATATCTATATTATAGGCCAGCTAAGGATAAGCAGCTAGTTTGAATTCAACATCTTTCATAACGCCTACTACTGAAACATGCCTGCTATCCATTGCATAACACTTCCCTCCATTAGTATCCACCCACATGCCAAGTTGTTTCATAACTCCAACTGGCATGATATTGATAGCAGCACCAAAGTCTATCATACAATTCATCAACAATTTGTTGTGTATAAGTAGCATGGTGAAAAAAGGATCAACTTGTGGGGAATTTACCAATACATCATTTAAACACACTTCTGGGACAATCACCTTCTCTTGCTTATTAACTGTTTTAGTGGCCATCTGATTTTCAAAACTTATACTTTTCTCTTTTCCATTTGATATCAATTGAATTTCACTATCCATATACTCCTTAATTCTCATCATCTTGAGCAGTGGGATAGACATTTTTACCTGAGATAAAGCCTGAGAGAAGTCAAAAGAAGAACCCTCTGCCTTAATTACTTTCTTTTGCTCTACTGTTTCTCCTTTGTTTTCTTCCTTCTCCCTTTTTTTCATTTGATCAGCCTTCTGCTTTTCTCTGTGTAACTCTTTATTCTCCTCCTTTTGGACAAGCTTCTATTCATTCTTATCATGTTGTTTATTTTCTATTTTCTTCAAAACTCATGGTGTTACTTCTCTGTCTTTCATAAATATTCCCCTGGGAACACCTTTTTCATTCATTGTCCTATTTCTCAACCAATACTTACTCTTTGCTTGCTCAATTGCAGCAATGGTTAACCTCTTTATTTCTTCTTCAGTGGGTCTCCTTATATTGCATTGAGTAGGCACCTCAGCAGAGTGTTGTTCTGCATGACTTTCTTCATAATTGGAAAAAACTTCTTGTTCAGTCATGTGGACATTGCACCTTTGATTTGAAACATCATACTCATAGACTTCATCTTCTGAAGATGAATATTTTCCTCAGTGGGGTGAAAAGTATTTGAGGTCAAATACAATGTGTGATCCTCTCCACTGTTACCTACTAACATTCCTTCTTCCTGCATTTCTTGGGCTACAACATAGTGATTTGGGGAATGTGGCCCATCACAACCTTCACACCAAAGATTATTATTGACCATATACACTCCCTTCTTCTTTAATGGATCAGGTGTTTCTTTGTTCCTAGGTCTATGTATTATAGGTTTTCCATCCTTCCAATTTGTATTGTAAGGCATGTCATGTAACCTAGGCCTCTCATTTCTATACGTGTTCTCCTGTTT
>VDFB02000003.1:151975147-152032116 GCA_007258455.2 Sequoia sempervirens
AAGTGCAAATCTCTTTGATTTAGAAGAATTTTGTCTTGATTTTTAAAGGGTTATTGAAGGTCATATTGAAGTTACTAGGTACAAATTTGAAGAAAATTGGAGTAGAATTCAAGGAGTTATTGCATAATTAGGGTTACATTAGGGTTTCCACCTAATTCTCACCCAAAGCTGAAATTAAATGATTTTTTTCTTGATATCCAGAGGGCTTATCAAGAACATATTTATGACTAAAGTCCAGACTTGAGGTCATTTAGAGCAGAATTCAAGGAGTTATTGCAAAATTAGGTTTTCCACCAAATTCGCTCCCAAGGCTGCAAATTAGTGAATTTCTTGGATTTTTTTTTAAAGAAGTTACATAAAAAAATTTAAAATTAATTTGATTTGTTTTGTGTCATTTATTGCAAAAATATTTTGTTGCACCATGGCAGGGTTTTTCACAAGAGGTAAAAATAATACATTCACTCTTAGAAGGACTCATAATAAAGATAAATCCATTAGTGAAAGAGATAGATACCACACCTAGGGAAGAAAAACCAACAAGATGAAGGTGGATGTTGAACAAATGCATGGAACACTAGATACATACAAGGAGATATATCAAGCATGCATAACACGTTATCAATTATTAGTGCTTATATCCAAAATCAATTAGAGGCTCAAAAGTAGATGCTTCAAGCAAGAATTAAGTTTAGAATACCACATAGCATCATATAATAAACAAAGCTAATATAAACTCAAAGGCCATTTAAAACATAAATGATAAATATCATAAAATATTCATTGTTCAGTCTTCAAGTTCAATATTAAAATAATAATGTCAATTTCAACAATTAGTTTTCCACATCATATGGGTTTTCTAAATCATCATCATCATCGACATTAGATGATGTAGGAATGTTTGAAGAACCACAAGTAGTGCCATTTCCACTTGCACTAAAATTGAGCTTGCTATTTGGTTCCTCGAATATAACATGTTGGAAAGTTGAAGATTCCAAGTTAATATGCTTTAGCTCCATATCCCACAAATTCATGTACCCTTGTAGTCATGTTTGTGCGAAATGAGGCACAAGTTGGAATGCACATACACTAAGTCCTTTGTCTTTTCTAAGTGCAATTAGTCATTCTTCATTGAATGGATGGAGTATGTGCTCCGATTCCTCTCAGATGCAAATGAACTAGCAACCTATTAAGACAAAGTAGAGACATAGAGTTATAATCATAAAAATTAAAAATTAAAAAAATTATAAAGAAAACTTCAAATATATATATATACACACATAAAATTTGTGATAAATGTTTGATTGCAAGAGGTTGTAGGTGCTGGAATTTTTAATCATAGAAGTACTATCAACTTTGAGCGTCCTTATTGAACTTTTCATGGAGAGTTTCAATGCTTTGACCATTGGAGTGCACAAAATCAATGAACTCACCAGTGACTACAACTTGCAAATTCGGATTAGGAAAAAAGTCTACAAAATATTGCCTTGTACTTTTTGGCAACTTCAAAATATCTATATGGGACAATCCTCATTGGTACATAAAGAATCTCAACACTATAGATTTTGAACTTAATGTAAAGGTAAGATGTGATGGGGTGGTCAATGTGTTCCATCTTTCTTCAATAATTTTGTAAACCTATTTGAAGAAAATTTCTTAATGATCTTGCTTTTTCTCATTTTTGATGGATTTCATCTTCTCAATCATTGAGTTGATGCCATCATATAGCTCTCCCAAACAATGCTTGTCTATGTTGGCATAATGAATTGTACTCAAAATGGGCATGGTGAAATTAAGAAGATATTTCACGATCCCACCTAGTGACATCTAGGATCATTTGCTTAATATTTGTTGCCATTTTAGTGTTGGTTTAGCTCCATGGATTAAGTTTGGCTAATGATGATGCTAGAAAGTGCCTTCTGAACCTTCACAAAAACAATTGTGTTGGAGGCAAAATTGGTCTCAACAACCTATTAAAAAATACAAATAAAATAATTAAAAACAAACTTCAAATAAAAAAAAAATCAAATTAAGTTGTAAAACATAAATTTCTAGCTGAAGTGAAACATAAACCTTTACATTGCTTCACATGCCTTCAATAGCTCTAATTTTGAAATGATCTAAATATGTTCAGCAACATGTGGTGGTTGGTGAAGGACATTTGGATCTCTTTGGCCTCATACAAATTTTTGAACCTCAATTTTGTTGCCTAACTTTTGTATCATAAGAGGGAGTGAACAGCAAAAGGTGTCAAAAAGATATGTGAATAACATTCCTAAACCAACAAACCAATTGATTTACAATTATTTGTGTTGTTTGTTATGACTTGAACAACATTATGAGGTCCCACTTCCTCAATAGTTGTGATGGGGATGTTAGCAAAAAATTGGCCATCCTTTACTTCCCCCTACAATCCATGGCTCAAAACATTGCCCCTTTAGGGGGACACTACAATCACATTAATCGAAAGTCAATTTTTAGCATCCCTCCATCCATCAGAAATGATAGACACCTTTGTCTTGGTCCACAAATCTCTTATGGGATTTAATGAGTCTTCTATGAGCTTGACCTCCTTGTCTAATAAGATGCCACACACCTCATAACTTGGGCCCTTGTAACTTTTTGGAGCCTCATTGATTTTTGTCACCATTTCCTGTCAATATGGTGAGTGAACAACATTGAAGGACAACTCATTTGCATAGATATATTTTTCTATGTGTTGATTGACAATCTTTCAAGACTCATTTTGAAATCTTATTTTTAAAGGTCTCTCTAGTCTCTTGTTTGTAAGGGGTTGTTCTTGAGGGGCAATTAGATGGGGTTATAGGGGGCTTCATTCTTCAAGATCTTCTCTTTGCTAAAGGATGAATTTCTCTACAACTTGCTACTTCATTTGCTTATTTGTACTCATTAATAGATGCTATCGCTTGCTCCAATGGCACAAATGCACCATTCTTTTTAGGGAAAGCTTTGATGTCTTGTCTAGGAATGCCATACAAATGGGTTTTCATCTAACTATATGGGCATGAATAATTGACACTACACCCTTTCCAAATTCAAATATACCCTCCATTAGTTGGATAGTATTTAACCAATTAAAAGAACATCATTTTGGAGTTTAGGTTAAACATGGTGATGATGCCAAGTAAGTTGGTACAATTCCCTTTCAACTACAGTTAGGTAACTCTTTAGATTTTGATGATGTTTTGTTTGTTCCAAGTCTCAGGAAGAATTTGGTTTTAGTTTTAGTTATGGAAGATAAGGGCTATGTAGTATAATTCAAAAATTAGCAAGTCCTTATCAAGCTATAAGAATCTAGCCTAGATACTACACAAGTAATAGGGGTTAGAGAAGGTAATCTATATAGGTTACAAGGTGAACCAATTCTTACTCTAGTTCATAACAATGATAATTTTGTGCGAGTTATGGCGCAAGAGGATGGGGCATTTGCATCACAAATGTTGCCTATTTTGAGGGAGATGGTAATAGGTCTTTCAAATTTTAACATTGCTTAGTAGGGAGCATGTAGAGGAAGCGCACTTGGCAAGTATGCCAAGGCTGTTTTCTTGCACAATCAACATAGATCTAAGGGAATTCTTAACTTAGTGCATCGGATGTTTGTGGACCGATGTCAGTAGCATCAATTTTAGGAAGCATATATTATGTTTCCTTTATTGATGACTTCTCTTGTGAGACTTGGATCTACTTCTTAAAAACCAAGAATGAGGTCTTTAGCAAGTTTTGAGAGTTCAAAGCTCTAGTTGAAAATTAGACGAGGAAGAGGATCAAGGTCATGAGATTGGACAATGGTGGTGAGTATACCTCCAAGGAGTTCAAGGGTTTCTACAAGGAAGTAGGGATCAAAAGGGAGTTGACTATTTTGTACAACCCATAGTAGAATGGGGTTGTAGAGTGGAAAAATTGATCCATTATAGGGGCTGCTAAGACCATGATTCATGACTAGGACTTACAAATGGTTCTTTGTGTAAAAGTATGTAACTCAATAGTTTACATCCAAAATACGTATTTTCATAGGATCTTGGAGGATAGGACACTAGAGAAGGCATTCACTGGTATTAAGCTAGAGGTGAGTCATTTCCACATTGTTGGTTGTCCAGTTCATATTCATATACCTATAGAGAAGAGGACCAAGTTGGAATCTAAGAGGAAGGGTTTATTTGTGGGTTACAGTGAAATTTTAGAGGACTACAAGGTCTATATTCAAGAGTAGAGGAAAATATTAGTTAGTAGGGATAAAAATTTTGAGGAACACTTTGCATCCAAGAAGTCCCATGAGCTCATTCTAGGAACAAAGGATGAGGAGTAGGAAGCTTCGATGGTTGAGACTTTGTCCCCAAAAATACTAATTGTTTCTAGTTTAGAACAACAATCTTCAAAAGAGATGTTAGCCCCTTCTACTTTTGTTGGAGACCTCGATGGTTCATATGTAATGTCCCTTTTTGGCGAGCCTGAGAAAATAAGGAAAATTAATAATGTTGTATTCTGATTTTTGGCGCCCTAGGGAAGGAGATTAAATAGCATTTAATTTTGAATTTTGGCACCTAAAATATTTAATATTTTATTTGGGGCTAGGCGACCCCTTTGGGAGCTATAAGGAGGGTGAAATGATTAAAAAATAAATAAAGAAAAAATATAGTAAATTGGATTTGGGGTTTTGGCGCCCAATTGGAGAAATTGAAATAAAAATAAAAAGCAAAATTCAAATAAGAAAGTTGGTGCTTGTAGACACTTGAATTTGACCACTCCCATATGATCAAATTCCCCCTTATATTCTTCTATCCCACATCCCTAAACCATATTAATTAAATAGTTCATTATTTAGTTAATATTTATCCTATTCCTAATGTCCCCTAAGGTGTTTGATTGATTAATTAAATACCTTATCTTATTCCTCTCTAAATTAAATAAATAGTCCAATTTATTCTCTCTCCTTGTCACATCTTCCTACATTTCCCTAATCCTGATTAGCCCACTTAATACACAATTAGAGTGTGCACATCCCTAATCATCATTAGGGTCACATCCTCCAACTTTTGCAAGTGGATGTCTAATCAAGGTTAGTCCACTTAATCCCTCATTTGCACAGCCTAAATCAATGATTTAACCCAACTTAATCCCCATGCCATTTATGGCATCTATCCTTAGTCAACCTTCATTAATGACTTTCTCCTTTTGGAGAAGTCACTCCTCATCTCTAGGAATTTTAAATTCAAATTTATCATTGCCATGAATTGTGAGTAATTAATTTTTAATTCCTCACATCCCCCCATAAGGAATTTTGAATTCCTTTCTCAATCCCCATGAGGATTTGTAAGGAATTTTTAATTCCTCACTTGTCCTCTCATTGTACATATGGACAAGAAGCTCCTTTATGAGGAGATCTTGCCCATTCCCAAGGTACATGCAAGTACCTCATGTGGCATCCACCTCATTGCCACCTCATGGCCATATCACCCTTCCTTGTCCACGTCCCCCTCCACATGTCATCATCTCATGGCATGTGATGCCTAAAAGCATCCTAGCCATTGATGTTCTACCCTAGGATCAATCCTGGCCATCCATTCCTTTAGAGGCCTTTTCCTTAAATATGGTGAATTTGCCTCATTTTGACAATCACACATTTAGTCAATTTTAGCTCTCATACACCTAGGCTATCAAACCTCCATTGTTGCAGCCATTCAAGCACTCATTTTGCACTAAATCCATTACCCACCTCCACCATTGCATTCCTCATTGTTGCAGCCATTTAAGCACTCATTTTGCACTAAATCCATTACCCACCTCCACCATTGCATTCCTCATTGCATCACCATCATTTTGAGCATCATTTAGAGCCATTTTGTCCAAGAAGGAGCACACAAAATCAACATCAAAGAGCCGACCAAAGGAGACAACTCAAGCAAGGCAATATTTGTCTTTCATTTTGCATTTTGTTTGAGTTAAACTAGGCTAATCATAAGTGTTTTGTTAGTGTCTTCTTTCTTGCATTTCCTTTAATTGTTTTGCATTTTTAGGGATAGAAACACTTGCACACAACACCAAGATTGGGGAATTAAAATAAAGTAAAAGAAAAAAATTAAAAGGGTGAAATGTGGCACCCATTTTGGGGCCGACCTAATTGGAGAAATAAGGAGGATTGATATTTATACAACATCATTTGGAGGCTTTTCTGATCATTCAAATCATCTCTGCTTTTCTAATTTGCATTTT
Organism: Sequoia sempervirens; assembly: GCA_007258455.2. Classification (NCBI taxonomy): domain Eukaryota; kingdom Viridiplantae; phylum Streptophyta; class Pinopsida; order Cupressales; family Cupressaceae; genus Sequoia; species Sequoia sempervirens. Next base: position 151,981,376 of record VDFB02000003.1, read on the forward strand.
GGCAAATATTTTAAGGACGAGAACCCTTGAGAATATTGGAGGAGTTGGACGAAAACCTAGCTCTTCAATGGAGGAGTTCATGATGGAGGTTCACTTGCACTTAATGGTGATTTTTGTTAGTTTCATGCTCATATTGCTACATCAGCATAGGCGACTAGTTTTGAGGGGAGAATCTGGGCAAGTTGGAAGGTTCACTTACAATTTTCAAGGGTTGCAAACTCTACAATCAGACCAGTAGGCCAATAGACCCTTGTCGTAGGGTTTTGGGAGTCATTTATCATCAAATAATTGCATTTTATATGCATTGGTGTGAGCTGGAGCAATTTGCCCAGCTAGGGTTAGGGTAGAAGATCATTTTCATTGCATAATGTGGGGTTTCTTCATTTGAGCATGTTGACGTTTAGCTTCAGGAGGTATTATTCCAGTCGGCTAGAAGTCAAGTCAAATCAATTATAAACATTTTATTCATTGCACTAGGTCAGTTCAAGAGAAGTATGACGCCTATACTTTATATATAGGAGAGAGACTCTCCTTATTCAATCATCAATTCAGTTATTCATTCTTCTGTGCTTAGAAGAAAGTTTGCCACTCAGGAGGAGGTTCACCATTTCAGTCTTGATCAGAAATTTGCACTATTTAAAGTGCTGGGATATTTCATTGTATTTTGCCTATCTAGGCGTGACTCTCAAAGTGCTAATTTTTTGCACTATTGTACCTGTTCTTTTATTAAGTAAAGTGTTGTTGGGTTTTTCTCCCTCGAGTAGGAGAGTTTTCCTAGGATAAAATCTCTGTGTTCATTCTTCTGTGTTTACTTTTCTGTTTTTAAAAAAAATCTGATCTAAAACTAACATGGTATCAGAGCCAAGGTTCAAGAAAACTGATCAGAGTCAGCACAAAACTTCAGTTTGAAACTTCTCATTGCCTGCGCCTGAATCTTAAGACAGCAATTGAGGAAGTGTATACAAAGCAGGCACATATCATTGAGATATTGGAATCGATGCCTTGACATGTAACTTTCAGAGGTGATGAAAGTCATTGCAAAGAGCCATGTGGGAATAATGGTTAAAGATGTGGAATCTGTAGGTCTGCGCTAAGATCTATGTGCAGGTAGCAGATTTAACACATTGAGATTCATGGGTTTGATTTTTTAATCAATGCCGAGTAGAATAGAGGGCGCTCAAGAGGAAACGTTGTCATACCAATACTAAAGAATTCAAGGCGCTATGGTATATATGGAAAGAGTCAAGTCCAAATTGAGATCAGTCAGAAATAGAAACAGAGGAAAGAACATAATGGAGGCAACTTGGTAATTGTCATGTAACAGAGCAGCACTACACAGGCGCTAGACAGAGGAGTTGATAACTGATCAGGCCGAGCCCAAGGCTCTGGCCAAAGCACATCACTTATCTTCTCTATCGACTGAATGCAAGCGACACATCAAATATGGGCGAATGAATTGATCCTGAATCATCTTTGAGCAAAGGTGTCGAGTCTGGGTAAAGCATTCATCCTGAGCTTTGATATCTTCCTGTGGAATCATTGAATCAACGTTCCATCACTAGTTGGGTATCTTTTTATTATCGGCAGAATTGAGTCATTCATCGGGCTGGACGCAAGATCACTGAATCAATCAAACTCCCGATGCATCCGGTGCCATTGTGAAGGCGCGAAGTTTCTTGATTATCTATTGTCGTGATCGTGGCAATTCTTTCCGTCTGCAAATAAGAGTGAACGCCATTTGTATCGGACAACATACGCATCCTCTCTCCATTCGCGTCAGGAGCATACCATGAGATCACGAGATACTCATTACTCAGGAGTCCCAGTTTGCTCATCTGAGAAGCAAACTGAAGTCGTTGCCTATTAGTGTTGGTGAATCAACGGGGCTCTGGATTGGTGAACATACAATCCCTGTGTGGCAATCTTTGACTAGCCACCACTACTCATTGAGTCCTTATTGAGGCAGTGCCCGATTTGAGTATTCCAATTGTAGCATTTATTTTGAATATAGTATCGCTGATTTGAGATTGACATCATTGGTTTATTTAATTGCTCGACTTAATCTGAAGAATATTATTAGATCCGTGTGTGATGCTTGGTGTGTTTTCTGGGGTTCAATCATTAATTTATTATTGCTGCTAGTAGTTTTCTTCAGTGGCGCCTGTGGAGAATTGGCTAGAATCGGAAGTAGGGGCGACGCCTGATGAATATAATGTAATTTCCATGAAATATTGGAAGAAGGTGCTAGTCCAGAAATTGATGAGTACTATGCTGATGTGAGGTATGACAGAATTGACATTTTTTAAATGCTAAAATGTCTTATGCATTAAATTATGTTCAGATATGAAAAATCATTAGAGAGATCTTCCACTGGAAAAAGATATTAGGCACATTGTGAGTCAGAGAGTCATGTTTGCAAGAATAATATGGATTTTTTAATGGCTATTGGAATGTGAGTTGTGAAAGGAAAATATTTTTTCGAGAAAAGCTTGTTGGTTCGCTGAGAGGGAGTTACAACATCATTAAGATATTCTCCCCATGTCAGGGGAATGGACAGAACGACAGATTGATCTGTCATAGCGTATATTTCTCTGAGACGGAGAAATATGAGGTGAAAGCCCTTGTAATGTATATTTCTCTGAGACGGAGAAATATGAGGTGAAAGCCCTTGTAGCGTATATTTCTCCGAGACGGAGAAATGTGAGGTGAAAGCCCTTGTAGCGTATATTTCTCCGAGACGGAGAAATGTGAGGTGAAAGCCCTTGTAGTGTATATTTCTCTGAGACGGAGAAATATGAGGTTAAAGCCCTTGTACAGAGGTTAAAGCCCTTGTACAGATCACATCTTTGAGATTGAGTTGTGCTTCCCACAATTGGGTGTAGCCATTGTGGATTTTATGTTGAGAGAGTCCATGACAAGAGATGACACCCTTGAGTAGGACTCAAGGAAGACTTTACTAATACCTCCCTAGCTAAGAGGGAGTGTTGATGTTTAGCTTTAGGAGGTATTATTCTAGTCAGCTAGAAGTCAAATCAAATCAATTATAAAGGAAGACTTTGCTAATACCTCCCTAGCTAAGACGAAGTGTTGATGTTTAGCTTCAGGAGGTATTATTCCAGTCAGCCAGAAGTCAAGTCAAATCAATTATAAACATTTATTCATTGTGCTAGGTCGGCTCAAGAGGAGTATGACGCCTAGACTTGTATATATAGGAGAGAGACTCCCCTTATTTAATCATCAATTCAGTTATTCATTCTTTTGTGCTTAGAAGAAAGTTTGCCACTCAGGAGGAGGTTCGCCATTTCAGCCTTGATCAGAAATTTGCACTATTTAAAGTGCTGGGATATTTCATTGTATTTTGCCTATCTAGGCGTGACTCTCAAAGTGCTTATTTCTTGCACTGTTGTACCTGTTCTTTTATTAAGTAAAGTGTTGCTGGGTTTTTCTCCCTCGAGTAGGAGGGCTTTCCCAAGATAAAATCTCTGTGTTCATTGTTCTATGCTTACTTTTCTATTTTTTTTAAAAATCTGATCTAAAACTAACACAGCAAACTTCTGTATGTTGCTCGGCATGTTTGGAGCCCATTTCATTGTGAAATTGCATCAATAGATAGGTCTGATCTGTAGCAGCAAACTGAACAATTGATTATCAGAATTTGGCATGTGTTTGGTGGATTTTTTTGATGGTTCATTGTGATGGTTACATTCCTATTCATGGTTAGACAAATCTGCTGTGATTTTTGGGGTCACTGGAAAGATTAAATGCTGCTGTTGATGCATGTTTAAACTCAGAAATTGATATAAAAAAACTAGAGTTTGAGCAGAATTTTGAAATCAGAAAATTAGGGCTTAAATTTGTGTTGCAAAAATCAGAAAATTTGTGTATATTTCAGTGGTATCAGAGCTTGGATCCTGCCAGCTTGAGGGTCATTTATGCAATCGCCATTTCAGTTTTACTACCAAAGAAGAATAAGACAACAAGAAGAAATGGGTGAAGATAACTTAAGAAGGAATGATCAGCAATGTGGAAACTTTTTGCAAGTCTTTGCCCAGCAGCAACAACAAATGTTGCAACCTTTTCAAGAGCAAACTAGTGGCTACAATTGGAGATATGAGGGTTGACCAGCAAGACCCAAGAGAAAATAGTAGTAATAACATGGGTAGAGCAGTGACACATTCCAGGAGAGCCACTACTACAGTGTCGGATAGGCCATTTTGGCCTACTTTTGTGGAGACTAAACCCGAGGAAGAAGAAGACACTCATGTTGATGATGACATAATGGCTGCTTATGACGAGTACCTAGCACTTCTAGTGGCGGTTAGAGCTACCATCAACCTACACCAATACATGGACCAGCAAAGGAATAGGAAGAGAAACAAGCAAGGAAGGCGTCCTCATAAGCAATGCAAGGAGTACAAAGAAGCATTGAATAAAGTTCCTTTCCCACACTTTGACGACAAGACAAGTGCTAGAGCATGGGTTCGCAAGTTAGACACATTTTTGAAGTTCAAACCTATGTCAGAAGAGGATGCAATTCAATTTAACACTATACACCTTGAGGGAGTGGCTTATGATTGGTGGCATTATGGGATTGTAACACAAAACCGTGCTATAATCCATTCTTATGAAGAGTTGACAAACAAGCCCATTGCAAGGTTTGATAGGAAGGATGTGGAAGTCTACTATAGAGATTTGGCGCAATTTAGGCAAGTTGGGCGTGTGGATTCATACATCAATGAATTCCAACAAATTGTAGTGATGGTACTGGGTATGACAAGAGAGAAGGGTGACAATGTTATTTGTGGAAGGATTGAATGATAAGTTGAAGGGGTTGGTGAAGGCTCATAGGCCTAGTACACTTGATGATGCTATTTAGCTTGCTCTTGATCTTTATACTACTCCTCCATGATTTCAGCCACCTAAACCATCTCAAAAAGTGATAACCAGCCTAAATCCACACCTCTTAAGTTGGACTTTGATGCAAGGAATGAGCTAAGGAGGAAGAAACTTTGCTTCACTTGCAAGGAACCATGGTAACTAGGACATAGATGCCTTGGGAAAGGCAAAGTACACTACATTGAGGTCACTCTTGACCTTGAAGATGATGAAGTCCAAGACAACTCTTCAGAGAGTGATCCTGAGGAGCCATGATTGGAGCTAGATACTAAGGCACAAGGTACTATTGCTTTTCTTTCAGCTGTCCCTAAATATCATCCCTTTTTCTTGAGGGGAATTGTGAGGGGGCAATGGGTCTCATGTTTAGTAGATAGTGATGCAACACATAATTTCATTGATGGAGGTTTTGTGGCTAAGGGAGGATTGCAAGTAGAGGAGTTTTTTGGATTCAGTGTCATGTTTGTAGATGGGTTCAAGATGAATTGCACTAGAAAGATACCCCAATTGGGCATTCAATTGGATGACTATTCATTGGTTGATGAATTCTATGTAGTCAGCATTGGTGAAACTAAGATTGTGTTAAGAATCTAATGGTTACAATTGTTAATGATACTGAGCAGCTTCAGGTTCATCCTTCCAGCCTCGAGTAAAGTCATAAATAAATGTAGCCTATTGGCTATTTATTTATATGTGAGAATAAATGAGCATGGGCGCATCTCTTTGTAAATAATATACTTATTATTCTGGGCCGACCTTTCTTTGTAAATTATATTCATCTTGGCCGACTTGTTCAAATTGTAATTTGTGTTGAGGCTGACCTTGTGAGATCTCTTATAGCCAAGTATTTATAAGAGATCACTTCTCTCCTTGTGATGCGATTAAGCAAGTTGGTTTTCTCTCCTTCATTCAAGGGCGAATTATCTCCAAGATCAGATTGCGAATTTCTTTAAGTGCAGATTTAGGGAGAGCAGATTATTATCTGTTGTGCATCTAGTGTAGATGCTGAATATTGGCCTTGTGATTGGCCTCATTGTAAAGAGAATTGTTGCCATGATTTATATATAAAAGGGAGATCTTTGTTGCTGGGTTTTTCTCCCTCAAGAGGAGGGTTTTCCCAGGGTATATGCTGTGTTATGTTGTCTGATTTTGAATTATTTTCTGTGCAATTAATCTGATCGCTTAAAATCAACAACAATCACTTGGTTGATATGATCAGGACTTCCAAAGGAGGGGGTTAGAGTTCACATCAAAGGGAAAACAAATAGTGTTGAAAGCTATCAATAAGGATCTACCAAAGGGCATGGCAGCCAAGAGGATGGAGGTTTGGGACAGCCTTATCATAACTAGAGAGATATGCAATTTTCAGCTAGATACACCTCTTGGATCAGCACTTGGCGATGGACAATAACAAAGGATGAAGACTTGATTGAGTCCCTCAAAGGCACTACAAAGAGGTATGATGAAAGTTTTGATTTTCTGCTTTATGACAGCAGTCATATTTCTGTGTATAAGCATGAGATAGCAGCCATGTCACATGAGGGGAATGGTGTTGAGGGGTCCCCCAATGTTAGCACTCAAGATGTGAAGGTCAAAACTGAGGAATGTAGGGTGGATCCAAGCTGTAAAAGTTCTGATTTTGCATATCATACTATAAAAGATGTGGAAAGGACACAAGATATGTGTAATGGGTGGTTGCAAAGAGTGAGGAGAGCAAAGATGTTGGCTGCCCAAGCAAAACAACACTTGCAAAAGATCAAGGAATGTTGTACTCAGCTAGATCAAGCAAAGAGGCAAAGGGAGTCACACCTTAAATCTCTATTTCTTCCAAGAGAGGAATGCTTAGTGGTGGAGCAAGCAAAGGAAAGCAAACAAAAAGAGTATGCAGATTTGGGTGGATAAGTGGAAAGGTATGATTCAGAAAATTTTGTTCATATATCTGATTTGCATCAGGGGTTGCCTTTGTTTAAGGGCCCTTTGAAGGCCCAAACCCTAGAGGAGGATAGAATAGTTGAGCATACACTTAGTGGATCAGCCACTAGTGTCAAATGTTCACATGAAGGGGGAGTCATAAGTAAGTCCGTTTGTGGTGATTCATTGGTCCTTCTTGATTAATGACGAAGTACAATCTCATCATCACAATGATTCCTTGGTAGCATTGGAGGCTGCCCTAACTGAGAAATTTATGATGCATGCCATGGAGGCACTTGCCTTATTTGGGCATACTTGGGAGGTGATGCTGCACTATGACACAGGGTATGGAAGTTCTGCTATAATGTTTGGTTTTGAGTTGCTAATGCTTGTGTTTCAGCGGGATTATGTCATAGGGATTAGAAGAAAGCATGAAGATCTTGGCCTTCCTGCCCTAGTTCTTGAAGAGTCACTATATTTTGTTAGGACATGGCTGTTCAACCTTATTGCACATGAAATCCTACAAAGCACTTGGAGGACAGCAGCTGTTTGGGTGCTTTGGAGAGGTTTGGATCACCTCTTCATCATTGATGTATGGCATATGGATGATGCTCCATCATTATATGACAGTGGCGATGATATTGGCACTCACTTGGGTCTGATTTTCAATTGGAAGGTTACTGTTCTGATTTATATCAACAACATAAGTGGGGCTGCTATGTTCTTCTATGCACCCACGAGAGGCATCTCACACATTCATGTGGAATCCTTCAAAGTTGGAAAGTTGGTTGGTGTTGATAGTTCCTTAAGTACTTCCACCTCTTCGATTTTGATAAATATGGTAGTATGATATGGGATCCAGGTGGTGGTATGCTTGTCATTGCTTGAGGACAAACAATTTTGGGAAGGGAGGATTGTAATGTCCCTTTTGGGCGAGCTTGAGAAAATAAGGAAAAAAAAAATAAAATTATTATGATTTTTGGCGCCCTAGGGAAGGAGATTAAATAACATCTAATTTTGAATTTTGGTGCCTAAAATATTTTATATTTTATTTGGGGCTAGGCGACCCCTTGGGAGCTATAAGGATGGCAAAATGATTAAAAAATAAATAAAGACAAAATATAGTAAATTGGATTGGGGTTTTGGCACCCAATTGGAGAAATTGAAATAAAAGCATAGTTCCAAGGAGTTTCTTGATGGGGGGACGTGGGGATGGGTTTTGGGGACAAGGGGACCAAGGGCCTAAGTTTGGGGATAATGGGGGGACAGTGGCTGGGTGGCTGGGGGGCAAGGCACTGAAATACATATAGTACTTGAAAAAATAGTTACAAAAAGATGTATAAGTATAAGAATTACAAATGAAACTTTGGCAAACTAGTTTTAAGCATTTGAATTTTGAAGTGAACCTTAACTTGACATCATTGCACTTCTTGCTCCTCCTCAACCCTTTTGCTCTTCATTCTTAGTCTTTCACCTTACACTTGTAGCTTTCACTCTCACACTCACACTATTAGCTTCTTGTTCATTTGTTTTTTGTGAATTGAAATGAGAATAGGAGTTAGTTTTATAGAGTTTGTGGGGTTTGGGTAGGGCCCATAGGCCATTAGGGTTTGGCCTTGGGCACATAAAATTGTGATTTTTTAAAAAAAGATTTGTTTTTTGGTCATTTGGTAGCAGGAGAGGCCTAGGCGTCTTCGAGATGGTCCGAAGACAACTAGGAGTCCCCTAGACGTCTTGAGGACACCTCGGTGTCCTCAAAGTCCTCGCGGCGTCTTGGAGATGGTGGCGCTGTGGTGGGCTGGTGGGGGGATGTTCCCCCCTAAGTCATGAAGTCTCCGAGGTGGGGATGTCTAGTAAACGTGGGGTTTTTTTGGGGGGTGGGCAGGGAGCGCGTCCCTGTGGAACATTGAATAAAAATAAAAAGCGATAGTCAAATAAGAAAGTTGGTGCCAAGATTGGGGAATTAAAATAAAGCAAAAGCAAAAAATTAAAAGGGTGAAATGTGGCGCCCATTTTGGGGTCGACCTAATTGGAGAAATAAGGAGGATTGATATTTATACAACATCATTTGGAGGCTTTTTAGATCATTCGAATTATCTCTGCTTTTCTGATCTGCACTTTGGCGAATATTCTAAGGATGAAACCCTTGAGAATATTGGAGGAGTTGGACGAAAACCTAGCTCTTCAATGGAGGACTTCATGACGGATGCTCACTTGCACTTCAATGATGATTTTTGTTAGTTTTATGCTCAAATTTCTACATCAGCATGGGCAACTAGTTTGGAGGGGTGAATTTGGGCAAGTTGGAAGGTCCACTTAAGATTTTCAAGGGTTGCAAACCCTACAATCAGACCAGCAGGCCAGCACACCCTTGTGGTAGGGTTTTGGGAGTCATTTATCATCAAATAATTACATTTTATTTGCATTGGTGTGAGCTGGAGCAATTCGCCCAGCTCGGGTTAGGGTAGGAGATCATTTTCATTGCATAATGTGGGGTTTCTTCATATCAGCAAACTTCTGTATGTTGCCGGGCATGTTTGAAGCCCATTTCATTGTGAAATTGCATCAATAGTTAGGTCTGATTTGTAGCAGCAAATTGAACAATTGATTATTAGAATTTGGCATGTGTTTGGTGGATGTTTTTGATGGTTCATTGTCATGGTTACATTCCTATTCATGGTTAGACAAATCTGTTGTGATTTTTGATGTCATTGGAAAGATTAAATGCTGCTGTTGATGCATGTTTAAACTCAGAAATTTATATCATCAAACTAGGGTTTGAGCAGAATTTTGAAACTAGAAAAGTAGGTAAATTTGTGTTGCAAAAATCAGAAAATTTGTGTATATTTCAGTTGGGATATTTCATCATATAGACATTGAGGGATGCTTTGGAGCATGTTCAGGTTCTTAAGAGCACAATTAGAGAGAGTAGGCCTTCGAAGAAGTTTCCAAACTACATGGCATTGATGGGTAGCATCATAGATTTAGAGCTTTCTAGCTTATAAGAAGCAATAAACTAGTAGGTTTGGCAAGATGCTATGATGGAAGAATATAATCCATCATTAAAAACAATGTTTGGAACATAGTGCCAAGGTCGAAAGGGAAATTAGTTGCAAGTTCCAAGTGGCCCTACAAAATCAAGCATGCTATAGATGACAGCATCAAGAAGTTCAAATGAGGTTTGTGGTGAGAGGGTTTTCCCGGAAAGAGGGAGTGAACTATGAGGAGACATTTTCTCTAGTTTCCATATACACTTCCATTAGAACAATTATGTCTTTACTGTAATTTATGGGATGGAAGATACATCAAATGGATATTAAGACAATTTTTCTTAATAATATCATTGAGGAAGAAGTGTATATAGAGAAGCCTCAAGGCTTTGAGGTAAATGGGAAGGAATCCCATATTTGCAGGATTAAGAAAGCTTTGTATGGACCCAAACAATCACCAAGAGCTTGGTATTCTAGGATAGATGGATATCCGCAAAGTATGGGCTTCAACAAAAGTGAAGCAAATCCTAATTTATATTATATAATTGTTGGGACTGATTTTCTTATTTTGGTGTTATATGTAGGTGACTTGTTTATTTTAAAGGCAGGACAACTCATTGTAGGGTGAAAAATAAGATTTAGCTGTTGAGTTTGAGATGGACATCAGCATGATGCATTACTTCTTGGATTTAGAGGTTTGGTAGAAACCAGGGGAGATCTTCCTTGAGTAGGGTAAGTATATAGTTGAGATCTTGAAGCAATTCCAGATGGAGGATTGCAAACCTATGGCCACACCTGTGATCACTGATTTGAAGAAGGTTCCTTAATCTATTTGGTCAACATTAGACCAAATACATGTTTTCCAGTTAACACCTTGAGTCATGTCATGGTGGAACCAAAGTAGGAGCATTGGGTAGCAACAAAGTATGTGCTCATATATTTGAGGGCAACAATGGAGTATGGTTTGAGATATCTTGGAGATGATGAAGTCAAGTTGCAAGGGTATATAGAGACAGACTACATGGCAGTCAGTACTTTTAGTTGTGAGGCCATCTGGTTTTGCAAGTTACTTGCAGGATTGTTTGACCAGGTGTTGGATGCCATGGTCATTTATTGTGATAATTACAGCTGTGTCAAACTCTTTGAGGATCCATTGTTTCATGATAGGTCTAAGCACATGGAGATCAGATATCACTTCATCTGTGACAAGATTCATAAGGGAGCGGTTAATAAATTATATCTAGAATTTAGAAGAAACTCACAAAATAGTTGTTTATCAAAATTAACCGGTTTGAGAATTTAACAAATTAAATTCAACATCATTAATATATATTTCGCCCAAAAATATGAGAACAAATAGCATCATTTAGAGAATTTATTTATATTAGCTTCAACTTATGTATATATAATTTTGAGTATCTCATAATAACGATTGGTTCAATACTTATTTGAATTAAATCTCTTAGAATGGCCATTCTCACCCCAAGAAGATCTCAATGGTCTTGGTCCTCATAGCTACCATGCACACTAGGAGGAACTTGTGTAAAAACATAGTATGTGCATATGCACCATGTTTACGCACCACAAGCCTTGGCCAGAATAGTCTTGGGTGTGCTCTATACCTTGAGTTGGTTGCAGTTTGTATGCCCCTCTCTTATGCCTATAGCCCACCAAACCACCTTCTTCCTTGAGTAAACTGTATAAACACACTTATATGCTTCTACATTCGTTCCATGGGTTTATGTATTACCCCAAAGGGTGGCAATCAACTGTCACACCCTTTAATAAATATTTAATTACATTTCATAAACACCCTTTACAAGTCTATTATAATGGTAAAGAAATTTATAAGTTTAAAGGCTTATTTCACCTTTTTACCCCTTTTTAAGTTAAAGTTTATTTTCTTTTTCATCTCCTTTATTTACTTTTTATTCCTTTCCAGTTTTTTTCAATTTTTACAAGAGCCTTCTTGTGAATAATCTTATGAATGGAGAAGCAAGCTCCATAATGATGTGCTATGATCATTTTGGTCACTAGGGTCTCTCTATAGTTTCTCAATCATGATGCCACAATAAGACATGTAACAAAATCCTTAAAAACACATCATATGCCTTGCTTAATGTCAAGCCTTAGCCACAGGATTGGAGGCCATCTCAATGCTCCAACATTACTAACAAATTACTCATCTTCAAACATTGCACTCCACGCCACTAATGTTACCAAGATCTAGATTGGCTCTGGAGATCTCATTGGAAGAGAGCATATCATAGGGATCCTCTAAAGGAGACCAAGAGGGCTTTCTCTGATCACTTCCTTTCCTATGTTCATCCTCATTAACTATTATAAGCCTTTAAAGCCATCACCTGGCTTAATGGCAAGTCCCAGCAACATGATTGGAGACTATCCCAGTACTTGAATAATATGAATAAAGTATAGGTCTTCTAATATTCCACACCACAGTACCAAGACTTATTGATCTAGATTGCCTTTAGAGGCTACACTGAAAGTGAGCATAGCATAGGGGTCATCCGAGGGCTGCAAGTTTACTTTCTCTAACTGCTCCCTTCCACTGCCTTTTCCTTTAATGAGGATTAAGTTAATTAGGTTATTATTGCTATAGATCATAATTTAATCTTTAGGTTGATATTGTATGTCTATGTAGAATTCATTTTTTTAACACACCTAAGCAAAACATTCTGTTGATGTTTATAGCAGCTTCAGTCGCATTCTTCCAGCCATCTCCATTACTTCATTTGATAAATTAAATTATAGCCAAGGGGGGGCTATTTAATTTATAAGCATCAAGAGGCACGATTTTATATGTTAATTAATGAAGAGTTGCACCTTGAATGAGGCCGACCTCATGCTCCATTAGTTGCGATTTTCCTAGGCACGATCTTCCATGAAAAGGCATCATTTATTATTGGTGGCCGACTTGAGAACATTTGAAGAGGCACGTCCTCTCTCAAACCTTGTATATATATTCAATGATTCACTCATTTGTTCATCATTCATTCAATTCATTCATATCCAGTTGGAGTTCTTCATATGCAAGTTCAATTCAAGAGCAGAAGTTCGAGTTATTAGATTGCAGATTGCTTCATTGTATTACAGAGTATTCATCAGATTGTTGTGCATCATCAGATTGTTGTGCATCTTCTGGCCTTCATATCGGCCTATTGTAAAGGAGATTATTTGTGCTATCATTAATATATAAGAGACATATTAGTGCTGGGTTTTTCTCCCTCAAGAGGAGGGTTTTCCCAGGGTATCTGCTGTGTTGTGTGTTGATTTTTGAATTAATTTCTGTGCATCTTAATCTGATCATAAAACTTAACACATTCAAACTCCAGAACTGCTAAGATATTTCACAGAAGTTCAAAATATTAGCAACATCTAGAAATATCTCAGCAGAACAGTGCACAGCTGAAATAGCTGAAGCAGAATGATGAATAATGAATGTGGATATTCAAGCCACTTAGAGGAGGTGACGAAATACATAAGAGGAATGGAGCACTTTGATAGGGTAACCTCTCAATTACGATGAGGCAAGAGACAATACAAGATAGTGAGCTCCATTACTTTAGGTTAAACGTTTCTAATTTTTGCTAACTGACTTATGATTATTTATGTTACCTTTCAGCTGCTTCATAATCTTGGTTACACAGCTAAGATAACAAATGAACAAAGGTTAGGGATACTATTGCACTCCTTAAGAAAATATTTGCTCTCAAAGCTTTTTGGTTAAGAGTATTGTTGAATGAATTGCTCATCTTCCCATGAAGAGCCTTCCAGAGGCATCTTCTTCCAGTTGATGAAGTATTGTGTTATAAGCCTATATTCTGATCTTCAATGGCTAGTGAGAAATGTTGGTCCTTACCCTAGATTTCTGGGGGATTCTAAATCCACCTAGGTCTTCTAATTTCTTGCCACCATTGTCCATTTACACCATATCTGATAGATAGGAAAGCACATCACTTATAAATTCTCAACTTTCTTATGCATCTTATAAAAAATTCGTAACAAACATCTTTGGCACGATGCTTATTTTCTTTAGAATACTGGTTGACTCACATAGATGACATTTCTTGTAGAAGTTTATTACCACTTAATATATTTTCAATGGCAACCCTTAGACTCTGAAATTAGGACTACAAATTCCATAGATATCACATCTTCTTGTACAGATGTTGTTTGCAAGGGTTTGGGTTATTGCTCTATACTGGATCTTTATATGTCCAAATTACTGTAGGAAAAATCTCTTCCAAATCATGTTTTTATGCCATAATGGTATCTTATTAGCTCCCAGTTGCCCAGTTACACTTGGGTAGGATGCACCTGACTCATTGATAATTGTTGTAAATTTACAATTCTTTCATCATATATTCAACAACTATGTTTTTAACATATGATTGGCAGTAAACCTTTTTGTCAGATTTTTGTAAATAAACTTGTCTGTGATGGCTGCTGAATTATCTGGAAGTTATCCTTATGAGACCCACTTATTCATGTATTGTATTTACCAGTATCATGCATACACATCTTTTATTGTGGGATGCTTAGATGGTATAAAATAACAACCACCTTATCTGTAGAATATTTCTTGTGGTTAGGTGGGTTGTAGAGCTATAAAGTCTTCCTTGCTTGGCTTACTTGATAATTGACAAGTATCACATCTACTCGTTCATTTTTAGGAATCTTAAAATAGTAGGACCACCATAACCCTACTGAAATACTATCTTACTGTTGCATTTGGATCACTGTGTTGACTGGGTATGACTTGCTGTCCATTTAGAACTAATCAAATTTCTTCTTTCATGACATATTTTGTTAGTATATCTGCATAGTATGGTATACCGCTGCATTTTAATAAGAAAGATATGTTCAATTCTTTTTTTCCATAGGTGGGCGACTTTGGTGGGAGTTATCAATTTTTACAATTTCTTTATACCACTTAGGCAATATTGCTATTTTTAAACACATAGGAATCTGAAGAATTGACATTGACTAATTCTGCTGGATCTCTTGATTATATTCAGCTACCACATGCTCTTTTGCATCTTGTATCATAATTATCAATATTGAATTCAATGGGAGGCGGCAGCAATTAGCATCTTGGTCATGTGTGACTAGCTTATATAGTCAGAATAAAAGTTCTTGGTAGCCTACAGGAGTACAAATGAGTTGTCAAAAAGATAGTGCCAATTTTTTTAATCAAGTATATCATTTGCAATGCTTCCCTCTCCATGGTAGTGTAATTTTTTTTTTCTGATTTGGTTAGTTATCTGCTAGCAAAGTAAAGTGGATGATCAAACTTATGGATGTGTTCTTGAGCCAAAATGCATTCAGTGGCAAACTTTAAATCAGTAACACATGAAAAGTCTTGGTCTGATCTTGGATTAGCCATTTTTGGTGCACTAGCTATCATGATTTTAAGTCTTTCAAAAGTGTCCTTTTGTTTCTGTTTCCTTTTTGATGCTGTACCTCTTTTGAGAAGATAGAAGAGTATGATTGTTCTGAATGAGCTTATCATATAGAGGAGGAAACATCAACGTTTCTTGACACAAGAGGACTGAGTTGGAAAATAAAATAAGAAATACTTCAAAATTCAACAAAAAATAGAAGTTGTAAGCCTGAATGATTTGACCTTGTGTGGTAAAATTAGGATAAAGCTAACAAAATAGTACCATTGTAGCTCTGTGTCGAGTGCAGCTTAAGAAGTGGCAAATAAGGAAATCTTTCATTTGATCTTTGCTGGAGACAGATGCTAAGTTTAATCTCTGTTTAGTCATCTAGTATGTCAGATGGGACAAATTTCACTGTTGCATGTTGAGAGGTAAAAATATGAGCCTAGTTAAACCTAGTTAATCATAAACTAAGTACATTTTTCTTAAAACATCTGATTATATTCTGTAAATAGATTGTAAACTACTAAATATCAAATAGAAAAACCAAGGGAGGAGAAAACATTATTGTTTCAGTTGATTGATGAAGTTTGATCAACAATATTTACTCTTTTGTGATTTGAGCTTAGAAAGTATTACAAAATGAAGACTATTATATGTCTAAGCTATATAAATTTTATAGAAGAGATTATGTTTACAAACATTTATCAAGCATAAGAAATGTCTAACAATGAATATAAAATCCTGCAAATAGTTTGATTAAATTAATGCATGCACACCTCCTTGTATGTCATCTCTTGAAGATGATGAGCTTTCCATTTTTTCAATTTTCTTATATTTGATTGTTTAAGATAAGCTACTTATGTTACTTTCCTCCTCTCTTAGCAATATTATTTGTGTTGCAGGCATCAGCAGCACATAGGCAAAGTAAAAGATGTAGTGTTCCACACCCAGCAATCAGGGAGGAAGCGTGTCATTGTGTCTACTGAGGAAAATGTAGTCGCATCACTAAATTTGCGTAGAGGCGAGATATGTATGTGTACTTTTCAGCTTACTTTACTACCTTATACCATCCATATGTATTTCAAACCAGTATTGAGTTTTACAGCTCTTTTTTTGTGTTTTTGTTATCTTCCTGAGTGGAGTATTCTTAAGTAGGTTCTGATTATATCATAAACTCAAAATGATCTCAGGCTATGATTCACACTTACATAGGGAAATAATGTAAGATGAATTTTTATCTATTTCCAATTTGCAATCTAGCACTTTGCTATCTAATTTGACACCAATCTCTATGTTGCAATCTGTACAGTTTGGAGACATGTACTGGCAGAATCAGATATTGTAGATCGCATCGACATCGCTCTTGGAAAATGTAATTCTTTACTATCACCTTTGGAATTTATTTTACTCTTGATCTATGTATGCTGTTGTTGCACTTAGGTGTGCTGTTTGTTGCATTTGAACATTGTAATAGTGTTCCATAAGGACACATCCCCATAGGTTTGGGTGACATCCTTGATGCCTCAGGGACTTGGGGACTTGCTGGAGACATCCTTGGGAAACCCCTTTAAGAAGGGGATATCTTCTGTGTCTTAATGTCTAGATGTCCCAATGTCCTCTTGCGGTCCCTAGGACTTCAGCGCATCCTCCACATCAAACACATAAAAACTAGCTTAAAAACTGAATAAAACATTCTAAAACAAATAAAGCCCTAAAACGGTGTCCCAGCAAGGTTCCCAATCCCCAAAAAAAATTAAAATAAATGCCATTGTTTTGCATTCACCAAAAAAGGAGTAAAAGGGAAGAAGAGGAAGAGCAGAAATTTCTGAAATATCAATCAAATGATAACTTGAATTTCTACCATATAAATCATGTTTCAAGAAGAGGAAGAGCAGCAGTTTTGAATTGCTCAGTTACCTATCTACCATGTATGATACAACTTTATTTTTCTAGCATCTCAATATAAATCACGTTTCATATTATGTCTATGATTGTTGGTCCATCAAATGGGTTATGAAATAATTGAATTGTTAGTATACTTATTTTTATAATCTTAGAGTCTTTTGGTTTGTTTATGTTATTTAGAGGTATTATGAATTATTTGTATTTTAAAAATTTAAATATTAATTTTATATATTATTTTAATAGCCATCCCCAAATCTGGAAAAAGAATAGCCATCCCTGAAATCTGTCACCAAAATCTGGAAAAGAAAAATTGCCATCCCTTAAATCCATCATGCCCCTCTCTAAAACTTCAAGAAACAATGATAATAAATGGTCTTTCAAGATTGATTTTTTTCTTTAGTTCAATTTTTAATGCTACTTATAAGTTTAGTTAATCTATTATGAAGCTCTCCTCCATGAACACTCGCATCTGCTTTTGGGTACTGGAATCCCACTTCCAACACTTATTTTACCCCATCAATGTTAAGAGAATGAGCTTTTTTGAGATATATTCTTTTTTTGCTTTCTAAATTTATTTATGTTGACTTCTGACTGTGCTGCAGGTTGCATTGGTAAAAAATAGAATAAATAGAAATGTTAGCAGCAGAGTAAGATGTTGCAACTAGTAGATTTACAGTCATTATGATCTGTAAAATGTTGGAGATATTTTCCTAGGAATCATCACTTACAGATATCTACTTGTCAACCCTACAAAACACCTTCAAACACTTTCTCTAACTCCAATGGCTAATTAGTAATTTAATCAGTATGACATGTTCAATATAGTTGCAACATCATAAGGACATGCACAACAGAAGCATACAAAATAACCTTCCTTGAGATGCTTTGTATCAACTCAAGTATACCTCTGACATGAGTCCAGACTTCTTGGCAACAAAATACATAAAACATATCATAGATGAATTCCTGCTTCTATAGTCTAAGACAACTCCATGTCTAAAATGACCTAACCTCTTGATTATGCAACTATGATCGATTTGTTGGATCACACCTCCCCACTAAGGAGGCTTGTGGTCCCCAAAAGGTGAGGCACTCAACAAGTGAGGAAATTTCTTCCCCACATCTTCTTTGGGTTACCACTTGGCTTTGCTCAGCAATTGCCCCTTCAACCTCACTGACAGTGTTTCATGCTCTCTTCTCCTTGTCCTCCTCACCTTCTTGTCCAGAACTCATCACCCTCCTGCTTCTCTTGGCTACTTGGAGCTAAGTCATCAATGGAAGGTAACAAGTTCTCTTCATCCAACATCGAAGGCTTGAACAATCAAAACTTATCAATATTAATAACTAAAATACATCTTCGTATAGGGAGGCAAGTCTAGCCAATGACCATTCTCTCTCACTTGTTCTAAAATTTGAAATGGACCATACCTTAAAGGTTTCAGCTTCTTGGTTGCTCTTTGAAGCCTCCCTTTGCCTAGCAGCCCAGAATAAAATTAAATTAAAAAGCAACTATATTTAAATTCTGTACCTAATAAACAAAAAAGGTGCCACAAAAATCTCAAAAAAATATTGCCCAAATTCGGCTAACAATAGCTTCTACTGGATGCAACATACGTGCCTAAACATAGCAGATTTTAATTCCTAAAAAAAATAAAAATATGGCCATATTCGCATTGCTAAAAAAGAACCTTAAGAGTGACCAAATTTTTAATGCTCACTCTTGGCAAGGAAGCTGTTTTGCAGCAACCAAATTTTGTTCTCAGGAGTTCTTGCTTATCTAAAGGAACATGCTAAAGAATGACAATTCCATTGTGACCTCTGCCACTAAAAAATGATAACAAGTATCAATGCACTTGGAGTGATCATGAAACATTGGATTTTCATATAGCTTAATGCAACTTTGATTGTCACAGTACACTATGGTCAGCTCCGACATTTAATCAGTAAGCTTTGCAACAAATTTGCAAAACTAGATAGCCTCACAAATAGTAGAAGAAGCTGCCATTTACTTTGAGTTGAAAATGCAAAAATTGTTTGAGTCCCAACTCCCTTGTGCATTTGGCCTCATTTTTCCCATCATATATAACCAATATGAGGAAACTCCAAATTGGTTTTCCTTGGTCACATTTGCCTAAGTGTTATATCTCTTCACCCCCCATGTTCCTATCAGGTGTTGAAGTTTCATGAATCCAAAAAGTTCTACGTGAGAAGGTTTTCAGATCAATTTCAAGGACTGGACAGAGTTTTGGAATTTTGGAGTTTCCTTTCCTGGAATGCCTTTCCTCCAACCCACTAGTATAGCTCTTGCTTCTTAGCAGTGTGTTTGCTTTTGTTTGTTTTTGGGCTCTGACACTGACTTTTGGGGGTGTGATTCCATTCCACCTGTCTTTTATGTGAATTGTGTATCATATTTTTATATTTTTAGTATGGAAGGTCATTTTTCATGGGCTCTTGCTTCTTAGCAGTGTGTGTTTGCTTTTGTTTGTTTTTGGGCTCTGACACTGACTTTTGGGGGTGTGATTCCATTCCACCTGTCCTTTATGTGAATTGTGCTTCATGTTATTATATTTTTAATATGGAAGGTCATTTTTCATCTTAAATTTTTTATTAAGTTATTAAGTGTCTATTTTGTATTTTGTAAAACTCTGAATGCTAATTTTGTTAATACTTTTATGCAATTGGGTTTCTATAAATTTTGTAGAACTGAACAAAAAAATCAATGAAATTAATTTTGCAAATAACGCTGCCATCCAACACTATATTTGATTTGGAGAGATTTCTTGTTTGTGGTTCAACTTCAAATACCACATTAAATTTGACCCCTACGTGTTTTGGACTGCAGATGTCATTACTCTGTCCAGTTCAGGAAGTATTCTAAGAGCATGGAGCCTTCCTGATGGTCAGATGATCTGGGAGTCATTTTTGGAAGGTTCAGGTTCTTCTAAGTGTCTCTTATCTTTACCTGTAAGGACATATTTCTCACAGCAATGAATGCAATAATTGCTTGCTTAGTGGCTTTTATTCTTGTAAGGTTACACAATTTTTTATATCTCTTGGGCTCATGATCAATCTTTCACCATGACAGGTGGATGCTAAAAATGACAAGTATAGCACTATTCTTGTTTATGGTAGAGGGGGTTTGAATGCTGTGTCAAGCACGGATGGGGAACTTCTTTGGAGAAGAGAATTTTCTGCTGAAAGGTTAGTACCGAGGGATTGCTGGTGCTTTCCCCACACTATGTATTTGTAGAGACAAGACTCTTCATAACAATATCCGATAAATATATTCTTGTCCTATTCATTTTAAGTTTTTAACTGTTCTCAGATCATTCTAATACATGAATTAGGACTAAGTTACTGGTTTGTTTTTGGGTTCGGGTACAGGTATGAGTTTCCGGTATGCAGATTCAGTCAAAATTTTTTTGGGGTTTGGGTACGTTAATACAAAAACATATAAAAGTCAGAAATATATACATATTTGCAGTAGTAATTAAGTTGAAAATACACCACCATATTAATAGTCAAATAACATAGCAAAAATACACCACCACTTTCATAGTCAATTTAATAATACAATGCAAGGGCCTTCATACTCCCAATCTGATGTAAAGCCAGTACATTTTTATTCAATCCTCATGCCATGGTTCAATGTTGTGAATCAGTAGAAAGGAGAAATAGCAAGGCAACCTGTTTCTCATGAAGACCAAATACATTGCCATCTCAATATCCTAAACCATCACTTACAACAGAGATCTGGTTTCTATGGTGCTTAGAACATTCTATATTACTAGTACCACCATCAGAACATCTTTCCGAAGAGATGTGCAAGGATACTGGCATAGTTCACACCTTACTTCCACTGAGAACATCAGAATCTGCACTCAAAAGTTTAGGGAAGTCAAATAGACTATGGTCATATTTCCTCCCAAACAGTGATATTTTCCAAGTCCCAATTATAAATTCTAATGAAGCAATGAATAAACAGATCTGCCCTTAACATCACCATCACACAAGATGCAAAGTTTACAAAGAGCACAAAACAATCCCATAAAGGAATATAGTACAGTTTCTGATGTTGAATCTCCAACATTTTACTCATGCCTAGTTTGACTCAGGTACTCTTCATCAAATATCTCAGCCATGCTAAAGATATCAAAAATATTTGACACTTGAGAAACCCTAAAAAACAATCTGTTTTGTTGGAGAAAAATGTGAGCAAAGTTGAAATGAGAAAAAAAATCACAATTTACAGCCTTTGAATGGAAAAAATCAGATAATATCCAAAAAAGTTGACGTGGATTCTGTCCAGGTTCGAACCAGAAACAAAATTTTGTACCCACAGTCACACTTTCGTTTCCTGGTCATTTCCACAGGCAGAAAATTGTACCCTGGATGTTTCTGAACCATTTCCGTACCGTTACTCGTACCCATATCCTACCCAAGGCCATAAATGGGCGTACCAGTAACTTAGAATTAGGATTTAACTTTGAGAGAATTGTCACAAATTAGTTCCCA
This sequence comes from Sequoia sempervirens, assembly GCA_007258455.2. Lineage (NCBI taxonomy): Eukaryota > Viridiplantae > Streptophyta > Pinopsida > Cupressales > Cupressaceae > Sequoia > Sequoia sempervirens. Next base: position 152,002,998 of record VDFB02000003.1, read on the forward strand.
GAAGGACATTGTGTGTGGGTATTTTCTGCTTGTAGAATGATCTTATGTATAGTTTTACAAGATAAGAAATAATTTAGAGGTTTTACGATTTTTACAACTGCTTCCATAATAATGCAACTGTGTATGTTTTGTGGCAGTGAGGAAGCTGAAGTCAGCATTGAAAGTATTTCTTTCTCTCCCGATAGAGAAAGTATTTATGCAGTAGGATTTATTGGAAAATCGGCTGTTGCTTCGTGGATGGTAAATCCCTTGAATGGACAAATAATGAAACATGAAGTGGCAACCTTTCCTAGAGATCTGTCGTTAGATAAATTAATTGTGACAAAGAATACATTGGTTGCACTAGATTCTGCAAGATCAACTATTGTTACTAGTAATATTGCAAAGGGGGAGCTGGTGCTACATCAGACAGCTATTGCTACTATTTTTGAAGATTCTTCATTTGATGCACAAATCCTTCCATTAAAGTTCACAGATGCTTTTGCATTGAGAGTTGAGTCACATATTTTACTGATAAAAATTGGAAATTCTTGTAGTGAGCTACATTTACTTGAGAAATTTAGTGAACCGGCCATTATTAGTGATGGCCTACCTTTATCAGCAGGGCAGCAAGCTTTTGCAGTGGTGGGACATCTAGAAAATAACAAGGTTTCTCTTACTATTCTACTTGATAGTGACGAAAAAAGTGAAGTCTTGAGGGAAACTATAGTTCAAGATTCCCAAAGAGGATTTATTAAAAAGGTTTTTATCAATACTTATATTCGTACAGATAAGTCTCATGGGTTTAGGGCCTTAGTAGTTGCAGAAGACCATTCTCTTGCTTTGTTGCAGCAGGGTGAGGTTGTCTGGAGCAGAGAGGATGGACTTGCTTCTATCATAGATACAACTACCACAGAATTACCTCTAGAGAGAGATGGTGTCTCAGTTGCTGAAGTAGAGCACAACTTGTTTAAGTGGTTGAAGGTAAGATAAAATTAATTAGCTTTCCTTTATTTTCTACTTATTTAGTGTTCTGACTTGTGTTCAAATACTATATTGACACGTTCTTTATTTCTGGTTTATAAAAGGGCCATCTGCTGAAATTGAAGGCAACATTGATGCTTGCAAGTGTCGATGATGTAGCTGTTCTACAGGAAATGAGGTTGAATAATGCAGAGAAATCAAAACTGACCAGGGATCATAATGGATTTCGGAAATTATTAGTAGTATTAACAAAAGCAGGAAAACTTTTGGCCCTTCACAGTGGAGATGGTCGCATAGTATGGTCGCTCTTGCTGCCTGCTTTCCGAAAGTCAGAAGAATGTCAAGCTCCTTCAGTGGTGAAAAGTTTTCCATGGCAGGTCCCTCATCAACATGCTTTAGATGAGAACCCTGTGGTTCTAATAGTTGGGAAATGTGGTGTAGGATCTAATGCTTTGGGAATTATCTCATTTGTGGATTCTCACACTGGGAAAGAGCTGGAGTCATATAGGCTATCTTATTCTATATCTCAAGTAATTCCTCTGCCAATGACAGACTCAACTGAGCGACGACTACATCTTTTGGTTGATAATAATGCAAGGGTGCACTTGTTTCCTAGAACTTCTGAAGCATTGTCCATTTTTCTTAAGCAGAAGCCAGATATCTATGTATATTTTGTTGATGTGGAAAAAGGATCAATTCGTGGCTATGGTATTGATGACCATGACATGCAAGATGAGTTTAAGGATTATTGCTTTAAAACTAGAGAACTGTGGTCTATATTATTCCCCCATGACTCAGAGAAAATTCTGGCCACTGCAACTAAGAAGTCAGATGAGGTTATTCTTCTTTCATATTCCAACCATTAGCTGAAGGGCATGTAGAATGTGACTTTGTTTTTTTTGCTGGGTGTGTTTGATCTTGCTAGAGGCCACTCTATATATTTCTATCTAAGCACGATTTGTTTGGCAGGTGGTTCACACACAAGCTAAAGTGCTAACTGATCAGGAGGTATTGTACAAACATGTCAGCAAGAACACGCTGTTTGTTGCTACTGTTGCACCTAAAGCAGCTGGTTCTGTAGGGTCAGTCACACCAGAGGAGGCTTGCTTGGTGGCCTATCTAATAGATACAGTCACTGGACGAGTACTATATCGAGTTACTCACCAAGGAATGCAAGGACCTGTTCATGCAGTACGTAGAAATGAAGATTTTATTTAGAAGATTCTGTTTCATATTTAGAAATTTATGACAGGATATCTGCAGAATATGTTTTGATTTTGTTCTATTTTTACAATTGCACAAATATTATCTGTAGATTTAGTGATCTGTTCTCAAGGCTGGCAACTTTACCCCTGTTTTTGATGTTTGAAGGTCTTCAGTGAAAACTGGGTGGTCTACCACTATTTTAATCTCAAGGCCCATCGGTATGAAATGTCAGTCATTGAAATATATGATCAATCTCGTGCGGTATGATTTTGATGCTTATTGTATCTCACCAAGAGGTTTATTAATATAGTAGTTCTCTTATTTTATGTTGGTCTCCAAATTCTGGCTCGTCATAGCATGTTAGACTTTTAGTTTGAGGTGGTGTCTGCAATTATTTCAGGTAGTTAAGGTTTATCTGACATTGTGTTTGCCTGGTTTACTGAGCCTTGCTTATATGATATGCTGATTTATTTTTACAGAACACTAAAAATGTCATAGACCTTATGCTTGGACGCCATAACCTTACTGCCCCGATTTCCTCATATTCTTATGTTGATGTTGAGGTGAAATTACAAAGTTATTTTTTCAGCCACTCAGTGAAAACAATAGCAGTAACATCAACTGCGAAGGGTATAACATCTAAGCAAGTCCTTATTGGAACAATCAGTGATCAGGTCAGTAAATTTTTTGTATTGACCTTGGTATAGTTGCTTTAATTCCTAGCTTTTCTTGATTATAGTACTTATATACCAGGAAGTTATTCTGAATATCAATTTTGATGAGTTTGCAGGTTTTGGCACTTGACAAGCGTTTCTTTGATCCTCGTCGTTCTTTAAACCCTACACCTGCAGAGAGGGAAGATGGTATTTTACCCCTCGCTGATGCAATACCAGTTTTCCCCCAGGTGGTTCCTTTTTCCTTTAATGTGCTTGCTATTCTTACTCCATATGCTTATTCCAAAAATATTTTCTCTGGTTTTATTCTACCTTAATATTGCACATAGTAACTTTGTGTTTTTTCATTTTTTCCCTTAGCTGGAGTGTCATCCAGCTTATAATTTATTTCCTCAAACATACAGTCTATATCAATTATTAATTGATTTGAATTATCTGCCAGAGATTTCTAGGCTTGGTCTTTGTGTTGACATTTAATGTATTTTTCAGTCATATATTTCACATTCACTTCAAGTGGAAGGTTTGCGAGGCATCATGACCATTCCTGCTAGCCTCGAGTCTACAAGTTTAGTTTTTGCATATGGGGTTGATCTCTTCTACACAAGGACAGCGCCTTCTCGTACATATGATTCTCTGACAGAAGATTTTAATTATGCTCTTCTTCTCATAACCATTCTTGCCCTTGTGGTAGCAATTGGTGTAACATGGATCTTATCTGAACAGAAAGAGTTAAAAGAGAAGTGGAGATGAGAAAGAACAGAGAGTTTGAGATGGCAACAATGTGCCTCTCATTGCAGTTTTGTTTGTGATAACCTGTAACACTTATTGTTAAGAATCTCTACATGGGATTGTAGATCAAATCATGCATTTAGCAAAACTATTTCTTGAATCTTGCTATTTGAAAATTTTGACATTGGGCTTCTCTCTACTATTAATTGGCAATTTTCATACCCAATATTATTTATGTCACGGAAACCACAAAAGGATAAGTTTGGAGGCAAAGTTTTTAGGCCTTCAAGCTCATATTATTAAGTTTCTTGTAAATTAAAGCAATTCAGTAAATTAGGTTTCTACACTGATAAGATTCATTTCAGACTAACTTCATCTTTGAATTCTGTCAAGGCTGTGATATGTTATGCCTTGTGATTTTTTTTTTTGTGCAAGTGCTGATTATCTTAATTATCGTAGTATTCAATTAAATCATGGTAATATATTGAATATGTGACTGAACTATGTGGTTGTTCCTTTCTTATGTACTCTGCAGTGAACATGATTCAATGTTCAGAAAAAATAAAATGAAAAAGTTGTGTATTTCTGGTCATTGACATCAGTTTCTGTTAGGCATGAGGCCTCATCTTTATGGAGGTATTGGATTGATGTTCAATGATTTTCAATTCAACGGTCATCTCCCGGGGTGTCATGGTCACTATGTATATGGTCTTTAAGACAGACTTGTTTGGAGATAGATCTTTTGTCAAAATGCCAAGCCCTGATAGAACACCTTTGGAAACTCATTTATTTGAAGTCCGAAGAAATATTTCTCTGCAAATTATTTTCAGAAGTGGCTTCAGGAAATCAAAGGATTAATGTGATTCTAAAGTGATTTGAATTTTGTAACAATTATTAATGACGGCCTTCCATACAAATGTGAAAAAGATGACAAATATATAATTACTCAGTTTAATTATTTTTAGGTGATTTTTAATTTTTTTATATTTCTAAAGATGAGAAGTGAATGCCTTTCTTGAAAGATGACAAATATATAATTACTCAGTTTGAAAGATCAGGTTTTAGTAGTTAACATGCTATTTGAACTGGAGGCACACTCATTAATATGTGGATTGTACATTTCATCTAAGCCATCAATCGATTGGTGCATATAGAATATTTGTCTGCCTGTCATCTACCAGTGAACTAAAATTATGGGAAGTCATTAAATAATTACTGCTATTATAATACTAGTCAACTTTCTGGTGTAATATGTTGCAAATATTGGCTCTCCTTCAAGGCAACAAAGATCTATTTGTAGAGTTTATTTTGAATTAAGGGCCGTATATGGGTAGTGGATTGTGCCAGTTTGGTTCCATTTAAACGGATCTGGATGGTGTACTATGCTGTGAAACCAAATATAAACTACTCATCTCAATAGGAGACATCACATTTATCCCTTTAGAATTACATCTATAAATGGAATGAACTATATAAAATGAACGATGCCTGGAGATGGCTATGATAGCTACCAAATTTAGGAAATCAAATTATAGTTGACTAGTGCTTGTGATGGTGATGCTAATATGTGAACTTGACATGCAGCAAGTACATTGTTACCCTTGAAGCTCTCAAGATTGACCTGATTTCCACAAAGATGAAATGACATAGTTGCATAATAGATGCAAATGATTTGGCTGACTGAAAAAGATAATGAGAGGATGTTTAGGGCCCAATCTGAAATCTAAGCTATCAAAGAAACCATTAACGAGTTTGATCTGAGTTACGAAATTAAGAATGCTGTTCCACTTGATTCATGTGTGAATTGATGGAGTTATAATGCAATTTATGTTAAAATCAATGCTCTTAAGTTGAAATTGAAGACACCATAGTTGCTGAAACTGAAATGGAATAAATGTGGCACAATTTTTGTTTTGGAAGCCCCAGTGTGGTGAACACCAATTGGAAGATGCAATAGCTCAATTCCATCTCCTTGCCTTAGCAAAAACAAAAAAGCTGATATAAAACATGCTATTGTATTTATCCTATTACCATGCTCGCTTAAACCACTCACTGCACTTCAGATCTTCCTCTACAACCAAACTTCTCACACTCACTCGTGTAATTATAATTGGAATTGTGCCTCCTATCTATAGAACATTTGTGAATGCCCTTCCATGCAGTAAAGCACTCCAATTGATTCTGCATGCTAAAGCATTCCCAAAAATGAAACCACCAGATAAGACAAGGTGAAATTGTTAAAGACAAAAGTGCCACGTGCAATGATAAAACTGCCATGTCAAATCCACAATTGCCGTTGGCGATGGTGCAACCACCAAACTTTCTATATGTGGTAATTTTGCGATTTTAGAACTTACAGTTATAAGTCTCGTTGATGAATTCTTGATTGAGTTGATGGTGTTTTATTCTCATCCTTATTGATATGAGTTAGCTAGAGTGATCATAGCAAGACACCATATTTGAATCTAGATAATGTCTTGAATAAGAGAATCAATCTCATATTGATGGGGGAGAAAGTCTTACACCAACCATTGTCACTCATAATGACATACACTAGTTACTCAATGGGTCGCTATACTATATAGGAGGGATTCAAATCTAGAGCATTCAACAAGCTTTCTTAAACCTCCAACAACCACAACTATATGTCCTCTTGCACAACTTTCTAAGTCGCCAAATCGAAACCCACTTTAATTGCTTTTTCAGCTATCAAAGCGTACTTTAGGACACAAATAATGTTGCAATAGGCAAACATTTTGAGGTACTTAGATAAGTTTGAATAACATTTTATCAAGATCATTACAAACATATACGATTGTCTTTTCATGAATTAAATTTAATATTTGGATTTCCATATTCCCCATAGCTTCAGATCGATAATTGTGTGAATCCCTTTTTGTCAAAGCAAACACACTTAATTGAAAGTGCCAAACAGTGGCTTGTCCTACCTTGTTATTGTCAAATATAATATAATCTCTTGGAACGAAAAATTATTAGAAGAAATAGAGTTCCATACTTCCTAGAAAATTAGTTTCGCATGTGGCATGGTCATGGTTTTGGAAATTGTAGGAAATTCTTATCAGGACATATGACTTCTATAATGGTGAAAATCGTATATTTCATACTTTTCTTTTTCATTTTGGATGAACTTAGACTTGTTTGTCTTTAATGCAATGATTAGTGTGCAAAACAATTCATTTTTATATGGAAGTTGGCAAATAATCCGATCCTAGTTTCATTCCAACTCATCTCATTCTTAGAGTCTAGATTTAACCATAATATTATCCATCCAACACCCTAGTTTTGATCCACCATTACTTAAATGATTCTATCAATATTCAAATTTTAAATTGGGTTCATATTCCCCTTTTCCAATTAGTCATTATAAGTTGATTTGAAATGTGAAATTTTTGAATTGCATGTTAGGATGTTGTATACAAGGTCAAACCTTAACTCATTTTGAAAATTGTCACATCCTACACGATCAAGCCTAAAGAACAGTAGACTAAGAGAGAGTAATGAAACATGTATGGGTTCCACAGTAAGAAAAGAGGATGGAAAAAGATGCATTTAATGAGATACAGGTTGTATATGGGCCTGCTATGTGGGTCATTATCAAAAGGACAAGAGGGATGGCTTGGGTATGAGCATGCATGTAGAGAAAAGAGGCCTTTGGTGCTGTCAATAAAGAAAATTTATTGCTATAGTATGGTGTCCCCTCTTCTCATCAACGACCCCATAATTAGCATGTAGACTTTATTTATAAAAGATGTGGGATTAGGGGCGTGAGGAGGATAGAAAAAGAGGAAGGTAGAGAGGGGGCACATAGAGGAGAAAGGAAAAGAAGGGGGTCACGTGAGAGAAGGAAGGCTAAGAATGGCATAAGGAGAGGGAGAAGGAAACATGGTCTCATGTAATGCACATATTTTAGGATATGAACAAAATGGATTTGTTAAAAAGGCTTTAAAAACTTTGAAGCAAAGGTGATTGGAAAGTGCAAAGCTAGATTCCAAAGCCGTTTCCTTCATTCTCCATACATGTGCCAAAATGAGAGCTTCAAAACATGGTTATGGATGCGCATCAAATCACAATGGATAGAAGATTTTCACAGACTCATATTGGAAGGATAGTGCTTAGAGGGAAGATTGACCCACAACCTCCCTTAAAGATGAGATTTCATGCAATTTGAGGCACATACAATCCTTAGGACGTAAGAAGCAAGGACCATTTGGAATTAAGTGTGGTTGACAGAAGGGGTCTAGATGCTGAACATTGTTGTATTTGACACAAATGATGGCACAACGAGTTTGTTACATAGATTACATTGCTAAGGAAAGGATATCTATCTTAATCCATGAGCCTCAAAAGAAGCCAATCATCTACAACAGATAAGGAAGACTTGGTTCTTTCATTTTTTCCTAATATATATGGGTATTGTGAATTGGTTACCTGAAGTTTAGTCTTCCTTCGTTATTATTAAACAATGAATACATGTGCTAATTGAATTGTTGCTTTGTTATTTCTTTCCATACATATAAAGGACCTAATTTGCATTATATTATCTTTCTTAATTTTATGTTATCATTATGATGGTTAACCACTTACTTGATGTTGGAATGCACCATCAAATTAATTATCTTGTTTGGTTTGGAGGCCATATCAAAGGATATTTATCTTGGGAAAATTTCACCTGGTTTTTATAACTCTTGGATGGTGTGAATTAACATGCCTACATTAATACAAAAAACATTTCTAATGTGTTGGTAAATTTTTAGCTGCACAACCTTCAAATTAGTCACTTGGTGGCCAAAATGCTTCTCTCAATCAATGTTCCATTTTCTCTCAACCCTAGAGAAAATAGAGGTTTATTTTAGTCAAAGTTGGACAGTCAAGTTTGGCTTATTATCCTCCAACTTTAAAGCTTATAAAATTTATAGGCCTCATTTGGTGATAGAAGAATATTCACAAATCCCCTGCCTTCAAAACATAGAACTTAATAGTACCTTTATATTATATTCGATAGTGTCATATATACAAGTAATTTGGAATTATTTTCAGTTAAAGATTAGTTTATAATTATTTATTGAATTATATTTTGTTATGAAAGATTTTGTAAATTAAGAAGAGATTTATTGTGGAGACGACCCTATATTTTCCTATGATGATTTGTAGAAGTAGTTGATCAAGGAGAAGCGAACTCTATTATGGTTTGAAGGAATCAAAATGTAGCCTCTAGAAACCTTGAAAAGGAAACATGAGATAATAAATAATAATAATAATAATAGGGAGATCGATTGGGTGAGCAAGCATAGTGATTGGATGTTGGAGGATGAATTACCATATCCATACACAACTATTCTTCCTATTTAGAGGTTTCATTGTTTGATTGCTATAATGTTAATGAAGAAACATTAAAGCATTCATGGGTGAAAGTGTTTTATGATTCCATAATAGCTAGCGCCCTGATGAGACCTCAAATGCTATAAAAGGGAACATATAGAAATCTCTACACCAACCTTTAAAGATTATAGTCGACGAGAGGTTTATGGTAAATGAATCATGATCATTTTATAAACCGCGAGGACATATATGTACGTTTCATAAGTAGGATTAAGAGTAACCATCAAGAGGGTGTTGATTCATTGCAGAAATCCACAAAGTTTCTTGTTTTCCTCTATTGTTTGTTATATTTGAGGCCTACTTCACCCATAGGCCTGCATATACTGTATGAGCTTGAGTGTAGGTCCTTATAAATATTGGAAATGATTTAGGTGGTTGTGTCTAAGTTTTGGTCAAAGGTTGAAGTTCAATATACTTTGTTATGCATCAATTATTATAGCCTATATCATAGTTGTCATGTACATAACTTTTATAATGATTGTTACATATAGGAAGAAATATCATGATATCATCATGGTTATAATCAACACTCAGTACCCACATACTTAATCACAAGGTGATGTTCCCAAGATCTATCCAACATGTGATAGATGTATATGTCAAGATAGAATTAAGATAGTAAGAGGTTGAGGGTTAGATGTTATGGTGCAAAATGAATATATGTATACAATCTATCATACTATGATAGCTCATTGATTAAGATATTCTTTATAGCTTAATGCATGACAAATGATCTTTTAACTTGAACAATATTGAAAAGATATCATGTATGTAATTATGTGATCATTTGGGAAATTCAATTGTAGTTGCAATAGGCATAATAAATTCATTTCATGTCATTTTATCCTCCTTGCTTAATGGAAAAATAATACATGCTATATAATTGTAGAATGGTATTTGGGTATGGGGTAAAGGATTTTTTATATGACTATTGACCCCTTGAGTATAAGAACCTCTATGTTGAATCTCTTATATGAATTTTGAATAAAAGAATGGATTTGTGTGAACAAGGTAATTTCATGTTGAATAATAAGCTTAGCCCCTATGTTGATAAGAGAAACCTTGGGATGCTCAAGTTGGTTTATGAATAATGTTGCATAGATTTTGATTAAAGATATCAATATCTTTAAGGGAGGTGTTATGGTATGGTTTTCCAAATGGTGAACTTAATTATGATTCCTAACTATTGTCAACTATTATTAGTTGAAGGGAAACAAAACCTTGGTTATTGGAACCTTTGTGTAGGTCCTTTGAGAGACCTTGTGAGGAGAACTACATGCAACTTGATTTGTTTGGAAGCAGGCACATAGGTAGTCCTTGGGTGAAGGATACCTCTATGATCTCAAGTGTGTAGGGGGAGGGTCTAGGGGGATAAATCCCATATTTTGGGGTTGTTCCCAATTGGTCACATGTTGACTACTTGGTTGTGATTACATGTTGAGTTGAGTTAATCTTGTGTTGGTTCTAGGTGATTTCATTTGTGCGTTGTGAAAATTAACCTCAAACTAATGTGACTATGTATAAGATTCTAAATCAATCGATTTTGATCTAATTCGTAACTAGGAACCTCTCTTCCAGTTATAATGCTAAGCATGAGTCAAGGAGCAGTACTATGATGCTCAAGATTGAAAATAGTCAAGGAGTAGTAATATGATGCTCAAGATTGAAATTAGTCAAGGAGCAATACTATGAAGCTTGAGATTGACAGTAGTCAAGGAGCAGTACTATGATGCTCGAGATTGACTGTAGTCAAGGAACATTACTATGAAGCTCAAGATTGACAATAGTCAAGGAGAATACTATGCCAATGATGGCCCTCCTTGGTTGCTTAGTCGTCTGATAGACTATAGGGAAGATAGTTTCTAATGAAGAATAGGTAGGTAAGTGTTGGATTGACCTTATAGTATAGTTTTGGCATATCTTGATATGGAAATGGTATATTTGGCATTTTTGGGTTGAGGGTGGACCCTCAGTGTAGTATGGGATGCATTGAATCCTCTTCCCTATTGTCCGATGGTGCAAAAGATTGAGGAAAAGGATGGGACCCACGGTGTAGTGTGTAATGCATCGTCATTCCTTTTCTACTTGGGATGCTCTAAGGGCAAAGGTGTGTTAGCCAAGGTGGATGTGCTTTCTATTCACTATTGTGATGTGATGTACATATGAGCCCGTCACTAGTGTACTTGTGATGTACACATGGGCTAGTCATGGTTGTAATGTGATGTACACATGAGCTCATCACCACTGTATTTGTGATATGGATATGAGCTTGTCACTAATGTATGTTGGCATAATGTTTTCATTGATGTCAAAAGAGGGATTCGAGAAGAGATGGAACTAATCCTGTAAGAGAGATTGTTGGCATTGATGTCAAGGGGCAGTTCAGTGGTGTGCTTGGATATCATGAAGATCATAGGATCAATGTCTAGAAGAGTTGGTGCAGAATGATGAAGAGAAGAACGTGTATTTGCAAATATTGCAGAGTTTCTCCAATGTTGCAACAATGTCATGAAATGTTGACATATTGTTGTAGAGGGTTCTTCCATAAGACAAAGGTGAAACAAAGTGCATATTTGACATGGGTTTTTTGAGAGCATCTCAGAAATGTGAGTTGCAGGTCTAGTGGATGTGTGATATGCTCAAAAATGATTTATCTCTACTCTTGGACAGGTTTAGGGTTTGCAAATAGACTCTAAGGGTTTGCAATTGTTGGTGCTCATCAGGTTTTCTATTTTGTTGTTGATTGCTTACTGGGGGTGGCTAGTCGCTTAAGTCATCACTTAAGCCTTCAAGTTCGTTGGTACAACCGACCCTCTTTCCTAGCACTTTAGGTTCATCTGGTGAAGAGTCCCTATGCAAATCAATAGTGCATGTTGTATGGTTGAAGATTAGACGACTATCACTATGGTACTTTGCATCATGAGTTAATGTTTAGTTCTGCCTATGGTTTGCTTGATATGCGATGAATGACTGTGATCATGCCAATGAAGATCGACGGTGTCCACTAGCTTGCGACACATCTATCTAAGCCCTATGGGATAGCGGACAACGGTGTAGATTCAACAATGATGATAAGATGGTGTAAGATGTGTTTCAGGTGGGACTCGATAGGAAGGTATACAAAGTTAGTGGATGGTGATGCCATGATGACAGGTGGCAACAAATGATTGCATCGACCAAGGATATCGGCGATGAACTTGATCAACGGTTGTGATCAAGTCCTTCTGATCAGACAGTGCCTGTGGTTGGACCAGATAAAGGATGAAGCTAAAAAAGGTGTGACATGGAAGAGAGGTGACATCAAATGGTTGGACGATAGGCCAACTCACATTATTGTTGTGAGTTGCACGACTCTATCAGGTGATAGATGGTAGCCTCCCGTTGCCTCATAGAGGAGTTGGTCCAACCCTACAGTATAGCAGGCCCTGGGGCCCCACTGAGGATTTGACTCAACCTTGTGGTATGGCGGGTGCATAGCCAAATGATAGATTTCAGCCTCCTGCTACCCCGTTGAGGATTCGGTTAAGCCCTATAGTATAGCGGGCTTGAGAAATGTGTCTCCGTGGGACCTAGTGATATGTGGTCACTACGAAGGAGATCGATGGTGGATTTTTAAAGGACCATTCATCCAATGGTCAAGATTTAAAGGTGAGCAATGGTAGTGGAACATGACATCAACTAAAGATAAGTGGAAAATTTTTACTACATCTCGAGGATTCTATGCATTGCGATAATGAAAATGGGATGTGTACAACAACAATATGTAATGAGTATGAATACAAAGGAACCCAGATCAACGATGCATATTTGAAGGGGGATGATTTGATGGTGATTGCTATGTCTATTCACATTGTAGAAATAGAAGTCAAAGGCCTATGTGATGTAGCGATACCCTATATGATCATGATGGTTATATGATCGATGATGGACATCAAGAGGAAAAGATCCGACGGTGATCACGATAGCTCTTCATGTCGTGGATTTGATCTTGGTGCCGTAAGTGTGAATGCGATAAGCTTGAGTAAAGTGATAGGGATGAGATGAAGATCAATGACAGGTTTAGATAAAGATAATCAAACAACTATATTTTAAAGTTGGGTAATGAATGGAGATTTATGGTTCCTAGTGCGAAAGCTACAAATCAACGATCAAAATTTAAAGGTGAAGATATCAAATGGATAAGTCACGTGAACAAGGGTTTCAACAATAATCCAACTTTGTGATTAAATTCAATTGGTTGAACCACCTCAACTACTAGTTTTTATTGGTGATAAGATAAACAGTTGGTGACATAGATATGTAGGCGACGAAAAATTAGATTCATATCAGATACAGGGAATATGAATTAAATGATCTACCTCCCCCTGTGACTAGTTGATGAAATATTTGATCTACAGTGCGGCAGCATAGATCACCATTTCGACAGAGATCAAAATTAGATTGAACAAATTGGAGAATGTATTTAATGTATTATAGGTTTAGGATTTTGAAGGTTGCCATGATTTGCAGATTCAATGAATCTATACATAGAGTGTGTTGCTCAATGAAGAAGTAGCTTCTTGAGGAAGATAGCAGAAAATATTGATAAAAATATTTGTAAAGATGGTGCATGGCTCGAGGCATTAATTGCAGATTGGTGGAGTCAAACAAAAGGAGAAGACAATAAAAAATTGTCTTAGTGTTGGAGAGTGGATGATGAAGATAGAGTGAGCAGAGCTATAGACAATCAATGCACTAATTTTGGGTGAGTAGAACCCAAATAAAATTAGAGATTTAAATCTGGGTTAAGATTCAGATTGTAGAGGAGAGGGAGGTGCATAATAGAGTTGCAAGAGATTGCAACAAGGTATTGTGCAGTTGTAAATAAGTTGCAACATTGAATTGTAATAAAATTGTAATACTTTGCATTATAAATCTGATTGGTGGGTGCCATTATATATCTAGGTAGGTGCTTAGATTAGGGAGTGGGTGCTCCTAAAACCAAGCGATTGGTGTCTCTTATTTTATTAATGCAAGTGCAAATACTCAAAGAGAACATTTATTTGTAGGCCGTGTAGAAGAATCACAATCGAGAGGTTTGGATATGTGAGTGAAGTTCAAATCTATGTCCTTGATTTGGATCCGCAAACAAATAACTTTATCTAAAGGCTATCATCTAACGAGTCTTACTTTTTTGGTACAATGGAAAATCAATTGGTAACATCCATCACAATCAGAGCAACATCAAATGCGAGGTAAGTACTTGCATTTTATTTATGTAAGTTTGTGCATTTATTTCAGATAGTTACAACTCGACTATTTATAGTAGGGAATTTACTAATTATTATTGCATTAATTCTTCATTTACCTTGGGACATATGTGAATGAGTGATTTTATTTCTTTGTATCTTAGGCGAAGGCAACATTCTTGAGTTCCCTAGAGCTTGTACTTAGGGTTTGGTTCTTCTACACTAGTGTTTAATATTTGATATTTTTTATTTTTTGATTCCTTGTATCAAATGTAACATATAGCCATGGATTCCTCTTTGTGCTTTGATGATTAATTCTCTCTCATGATGATACAATATGAAATGGTTGCATTTCTATGTTGACTTCTCATGTGACATTTTGCTAAGGGTTACTCGTTAGGTGTATAATTTTCATGGTACATATATTATCTAATCCTAACTAAAATATGCTCTATGTTCAACATTGTGTATTTTGATGAGCATGTCTCATTTACATGCACATGATGTTAGATCACATGATTTTTATTTGAAATTATTTGTTGAATTTGTTGGTGTAATTAAATATTTAATTACACTTTATTAAGTTTATTAGGTCCTAATTAGGTTTTACTTTTAGGGTTTTTCATCTTGCTCTATAATCACCTACAAAACCTAATTAGGACCTAAGTAAACTTAATCACAGGTTTTGTAGGTGATCTTGGTTTTATTGAGTTTATTAGAAAATATAACATGGTATCAGAGCCTTGATCTGCAAGCCCCTTCTCAGATTTGAGAGAAATTAGACCAAAAACATTTTTTTGGGCATCTTTGAAGGCTTGTGGGTATCTACAATGACCAATATCTTTTTCTTCATGTATTTTTGAGAAAAAATGTTTTTTGGCCTTTGTTCAAAACCACAAAATACCATCTGGGTATCTACTATATTTCATAGATATTGAGTAGACCTTGTATAAATAGCTGTCAAAATAGTCCACATAACTATTTTCCTTATAGGTAAAGTTTATTTTGTTTACCAAATTGTATGTTCTGCTTTTTGGATTCAAATTTTTTTTTTGGGTTTTGTTGGAAGCATCAAAATATTATTTGGGTATCAGAGCCTTGATCTGCAAGCCCCTTCTTAGATTTGAGAGAAATTAGACCAAAAGCATTTTTTTGGGCATCTTTGAAGGCTTGTGGGTATCTACAATGACCAATATCTTTTTCTTCATGTATTTTTGAGAAAAAATGTTTTTTGGCCTTTGTTCAAAACCACAAAATACCATATGGGTATCTACTATATTTCATAGATATTGAGTAGACCTTGTATAAATAGCTGTCAAAATAGTCCACATAACTATTTTCCTTGTAGGTAAAGTTTATTTTGTTTACCAAATTGTATGTTTTGCTTTTTGGATTCAAAAATGTTTTTTGGGTTTTGTTGGAAGCATCAAAATATTATTTGGGTATCCATTATTTTTTGTATGCAATGAGTACTTTTTTCAGAAATCAAATTAGAAGAGTCATGTCTACTAGCAAAATTTACTCTATTTTTCAAAAATTCATAACTTGAGCATACAATCTCTGTTTTTCAAAAAAATTATATCGTCAGAAAGATGATTCCATCCTCTACACAAATTTGAGGTCAATTTGTATTCATGGAGTCAGATGTGAACATTGATATGTGCATGCACTATTTCTTGTTTATGCATTAGGTTTACATTTTTTTTTTATTTTTGCATGTTTTGCATGTTCTCCTTTTACAATCATGGGGTATTGTAATAAATGAACTTTAATAAAGATCCATCAGGGGGGTTGATTGTATAATAATTTGATTAGAGTGTAGTTGCATGGCATGCACTTTGATCCCATTTTCATTTTGATGGCAACTCGTATGAGTTGTATCTAGATTTTGTAGTTTCTTTTGGCCACAATCTTGTTCATAACTTGACACATTTTGGTTCACATTAGTTCATGTCTCAAATTGAGAGCATATGGTTAATGATCTTGAATCACATCAGATTCTCATCGGGTCACATCTCAGTTTGAGGGCCATTCAACTTATGGCTAATGTTTTAGAACCTTCATAGTACTTGATCCTATGGATCAGTTTTAGTCACAGTTCAACATCGACATCGAGATACATATAACTTCCAAATTCTTTCATCATATCATTCTCTCTTATGGGGGGAATTTCTAATATATCTTTATGATGGATGGTGTACTTGGGGGGGCTCATGGAGTCCTCCATCTTTCATCACTTGATTGCATTCTCCTTTTTGCATTGCATATGTACATGGGTACCTAACATGGCCTTGTAGTCAAGACCCATTCATGCTTTCATGCATCCATCCTTGCATTATTTGTACCTTTATTATTCTCCCTAAGTTGCACTTAAGGGGGGTGCTAGTGTAATTAAATATTTAATTAAAATTTATTAAGTTTACTTAGGTCCTAATTAGGTTTTCCTTTAAGGGTTTTTCATCTTGCTCTATAAAAGCAAGTTATCTCATGTAATTCATTATTCCCAATATTATTTGCATCATTTTTATGCAAATTGCTCTTGCATGTCTTATTTTCTCCTTGTAGAAGGCTAATCACAAGTTTTGCATGTGATCTTGGTTTTATTGAGTTTATTGGAAACTCCAACAATATCACGCTATGCCATGTAATTCAATGTTTGTTCTTATCTCTTTAATTTCATATGATCTAAGGTGATGTGCACTTGTGCTTCATTATTTCATTATTCTAGTGGCCACACCTTAGGGGGCCTTATAGAGTTCTCTATGTTATTATAGTTCATTGCTCCTTTTGATGTTCCTCTCACTTTCCTTTATGTCCATGATATTTTTAATTCTAAGCTTACATAGGTTATTGTTCCTTCTATGAATCCATCTTGTCTTCTTGTTGTAGTTCAATCCCTATCAAATTCACCTCACCATATCCCTCTTACCTTTCATCTTAACATCTACTTCTTTGATCTATCATTTAGAGCGAAATACTTATCATAGGATAGATAGTGGACACAAGGTTATTTCTAATCAGTGATTTTTACCATCTAGTGATCTAGTTATACCTTCACCTAAATTAACAACTAAAGCACACAAGGGATATGATTTAATTGGTAAACTTAAGAATAATCCAACACAAATCTCTCTTTGGAATCTCGTATATAAATAAGAGTTATATAGAGATATTTTTGAAAAAGGTTTTAGAAAAATCAGTACACCATATGATGTTAATCCTACATAGGTGGCTACTACACTTGAGCCCATTTATACAAATTTTTATTTGGGATCAACGAATTGCCTCATCTCAAAGTAATTCAAAGCACTTACTATTGTGCATTGTAGTCTAATATGGGAATTTACAAATCAAAAGATCATTATTTGATATGGATCAAGTTTAAACATTTGTTGCAAAATATTTGTGGATAATATGTAGGTTGATTAATCAAATTTACATAGATGTGAGGTCACTATTAAAATATTTGATAATATGGAGCATGATTCACTTGGTATTGTTAGTTTTCCCCTTACCCTCAGACCTATTATAATTGATACATTATCCGATGTGACATGCAACAACTTGTGTATAATGTTCTTTTGGGAAATCTATGGATACATGCTATAGTGCAGTACCCTCCACTCTCCATCAATTTTTAAAGTTCAATCATAAGAGTGAGATATTTGTAATACATACAAATGATAATCCTTGTCAATTTCATCAGTTGATTTTTTAATTTTTTTTAGTTTTTCTTGATTGATTATACTGTTATTATTAATTCAATTAGGCTTTTGTTCTTGTGTATCTCATGTTGATCCTAGGGATGATTGTGGTTCCCTTAATTTTACACCTTCATGTCTTTGGGAACATAAAATACATGTTAAGGATTATGAGATTCCTCCTTTATATGGATCCTACTACCACCACCCTTGTCTAATGCATTTATATGTCATATGCCTTATGTTGAGGGTGTTTCTATCAATAGATTTTGAATTTAACATTGATATTGCTTATGAGAATTGCCTAAATTCCATTATGATAAAGGCGTCACATATACTTTTGAAGCTTGTTCTTGTTTTAGGGAAACATCTCCTTCTATAAGCAATGTTCCCAATCATTTGATTGTTTACAACTAAGCTATTCATTGAGGAACAAAGGACACTGGTTTTGTTGCTTCCTTTTTTCTTCACTCTGAATCAGGCTACCTATAATGTGGCTGCATGACAAATTGGAGAGGCAAACCCTCAGGATTCGCTGGATACAAGCACAGACCAGGATACTCAAAGCCCTAAATCATCCGACAGTTGGAAAATCCACCTAATGATTTTGAGGGAAGACAAACCGAAGTGGAAAGATTTGAAGCTTCTGTTGATGAACAGAGAGCAGAATTTGAAGACACAAGCGACCATACCAATGACCAGTTTTCCATCACTCCTGATAAATATCATTCACAATAAAAAACCAAACAAAAAACTCGCAGGCGAACGTTAAACTCCCAATATAATAGCCAAACGTTGAACTCGTAATACAATGACGATATGATTTAAGCATTCACCATTATTCAAACTGGCTGGAACCAAAATTAATTGACAAATTCAAGCTCACGCAATTGAAACAATCTAAATTTAAGCAGCACAAGTAATTAAGTAGCCAAACTAGAGATTTTGGGTTCAAACCCCAGCAGAGTCGTTATGTACTTCTTAAATGAGCTACACGCAATGAGTTAGCATAACAATGAAACCTAAAAACTCAAATAGAAGGCACCATTTGTACCAGAGAAATAATAGAGATAAGTAAACAATACTGCAAATTAAACGACCAAAACTTCCATTATTTTAGATGTGTTCTTGGTATGTGATTGCTCTTTACTTGAAAGCTATACAAGCGGACATCATAAGGATAAGATAGCAAATGATTGATTAATAAAATGATAACATGATAATAATGTGTGAAAAGTTGATCAAATGGAAGAATAGTCCTCTTTTAAATAGACTTCTCCAATGGGAAATGAAGAGACAATATGCAGGACTGAAGGTAGGGTTAGGATTTGAGATATATAAATTGAATGCATAGCATTGTGGTAATTGTCATAAGGGAGAAGGGGATTCTTGATCAATGGACAAGATTTGAAAATTTTGGGAGATTAAATGAGAAGAAAGCAAGTGGCAAGTGTCATGTGAGTTGGAAGATCAAGCATGCTCACATGTGTAGGAAAAATGACATGTATGGGGAGTGTGCAAGGTGATGGAGATGGGTCAAACATGCTAACACATGTGGAAGCATGGAGTGGGTTGAGGTGGAGAGATAACATGCCTTCAAGTTGTTATACTCACACTATTACAAATGAAGGTGAGCACTATATATGAAAATATGAATTCAATTGTAAAAATGATCTTAACTAAGTATAAATCAAATGGAGATTGTGTGAAATTAAATTAGCAAAATAAAATAAAATTGGAACATAAGAAAAACTACATAATACAATGTTTACATGAAGATACCATTTCAGTTAAAAACTCCAACAAGAAGAGGGGCCCAAGTTTTTATTATCTTCAAAATAGAGATCCTTACTTTCTCTTCTTCAATCTTTAATCCTTTAGCACTTGTACAAATTGTATAGGAGCGAATTTGCACCCCTTACACAAATTTCCCTTTTACACAACCTCACTTTAGAAAATCAAATCTGAAGGCGAAATTCCACATCACCTAACTGCCTTCCTTCCACTTGGCATTTGTCTGTTGTGTCAGTGAGAGAATTTATGTCGAGGACGCACAGACATCCACGTGGCACACTGTCATCCCTAACGGATTCTTGCATCTAAAGTTGGCAGAGGCGTTACACTTCCGATTGGGAATGATTTGTAATGTCCCTCTTCAACCAATCGACCCCAAAAATGACATTCTTCCCTCTTCTCCTTCAAATTCATCTATCTTCATCTCATTTGATCCTCTTGTAATCTCTACACACATTCTCAAACCATTCAACATTCACTTCACTCTCCAACAAAACTTCAACACTCCATTGCAACAACAACACTCCATCAACTCCACATAACAAGTGTGAAGCAAGCCATAGCAGCATGGGCTTGGAGCCTTGTGAGGCTTCCTTTCATCATAGTTGCGGCTGTGGTGACCTTTTCAAGTCTGTATTCTCCTCTATTGGTTAGTGAGCTTTTGGTTGGAGGTGGTAACGTTTCACTCCCCTCCTTTGTGATTTGGTTGAGTAGCATAATACTGTTTTGTAGTGTGTATTGCTTTCCTTTCTTTCCTTTATAGCATAGTTATACTTCGTTGCTTTCTAGTTGTCCGTGGAGGTGGAAACACCAAAACGGGGGTCTGATTGAGGTAGGCCCCTATACAACCCAACAATTTTCCCTTCTTTCTTGTGTGCAGGTGAAAGTATGTGCGAAGCTAGTTGGTGAACATGCACTTTTGTGAGATCATCTCCATCACCTTATCCTTTATCTATCTGCTTTATCATCTTTGATTTTATTTACCCTATTTTATTATTCTATTTTTCTCATTGAAACCAACTAGCTAAGCTATAAGTTAGTTTTTGAGCAGTTTGTATTGTGTTCATTATTTTCTGACTATACGGACACCACCGCACCTGAGAGACACCAGTGCACCGTACTGACGTCCCAGAACTGCACTGTCATCCTCAGATAGAGAGCTGTTTGGGATGTAGTACCGACTCCAAAAACCAACTCATCTATCCCGGACCTAAGTTCAGGATCAGTAAGTTGATTGAAGTACATTATAATCCTCATCATTCTCGATCCTTATTTCAAGATACCCTTTAGAGTGAGGTAAGTTAGGGCAGTCCTCCGCTCTGGACTCTCTATAACCTGGAGCCTTGATGTGATTGGTCCCCCTCTCTTACATTTTTGGTAAACTTAACATGAAGCAACGTCTCCCTATTCGTCGGTGTTGAGACTTTTCCCTTGTACCTTGTGATCGTTGTAAGCCTAAGTGTTGTGAAGGTTTATGAGCATCACAACCCAATCCACGACTTCTGGGTACGTTGTTAAGAGAAGTGTGCGACACCTTCCGATGGAGAAGACGAAGGTCACTTTTGGTTTCTCTATAGGCCCTTTTTTTAGATTTTTTGTTGGTTTATTTGCCTAAGAGCAGTTGTCGAGGGGCGAGGTAGGATTCTTCGATGAGACTAACCACATCCCCACTCCTCCTACGTCTCCTACGCCGTCGTCAGTAGATGAGCACGAGGCCATTCACAGTCCTTCAGAATATATCTCTACCATTAGCAAAGGACTGAGTGACTTGGAGAATCACTTGGAAAAGGACCCGAAGTTGGCTAGAGCCACTCAGGTTATTAGCGAGATAAAGTATATGGTTGGAAAAGATCAAATAGGAATAAAACTCTTGGCTAGCCTCTCTAGTTTGACTGAAGTGCGTGCTCCTCCAAATAACCCTAACATTATACAAGGGGCCACTCTCGAAGAACATGAGAGACAACTAGGTATGTCAATGCCTCCCACATCTATGTACATGGATGACGTAGTCCCCTCGATCAACATCCCCTCTGCCTTCGAGAGATCTGAAACTATCAAAGCAAATAGAGTACCCTTAGGGTTTAGCTTCACCCCTCCTATCACCTCTAGTAGTGGAGGTTTTGGAAGGTTGAGTGGTGGGGGCTTTGGTAGTGGTGGTGGTTTTGGCAGCGGGGGTGGCGCTAGTGGAGGTGGTTCTGGTGGAGGCCATGGTGGTGACTTTGGAAGCAGAGGTGTCTCTGATGGAGGCCCTGGTAGTGGTTTCGGTGGTGGTCACGTTGGTGGCTCCGGTGGTGGTTTTGGAGGAGGTCCCACTGGACCTTTGTCATCCCAAGACCCTATTCTAAACACTCTTCTTTAGAATATGGGTAAGATGCAAAGCCAACTGGTGAGTCTTCCAAGCCTTTGCCCAGCCTATCTTTCATCCCTTATTTTGACATAACCCGCTATCGGTAGCAATCTTAAGCACTCCCTTCCCACAAGGAATGGAGATTCCTAAATTCGAGAAGTATGGCGAGAAAGGGGGCCCACAAATGCATGTGTCCACCTTTAATTCCTTATGTACTGATTTCTTCCATCATGACATGTTGATGGAAAAACTATTCCCTCGATCTCTTAAGGAAATAACACTCGAATGGTATTGTTCCTTACCCGACAACTCTATTTTCTCATTTGATCAACTTGTAAATCAGTTTCTTCAACAATTCCAAGCCAACATCGGACCGAAGATGACCTTTTTGGATCTCTTCTAATGCAAACAAGGGGAAAATGAGAAGATTATTGATTTCATAGGGCGATATCAAGCGCTCTTCTTGCATATCTTGTATCTACTGCCTGATTCCAATGTGCAGAAGGTGTTCATAGGGAACTTACAAAGATCTTGGCAGGAGAAATTTTCCCTTATGAAATACCCTTCTTTCATGCATTTGTGTGCTGCATTACGAGAGTATCAACAAATGGTAGTTCAGTTTGGGGGATCCTCCTCGTGCTCTCATTCAGAAGGAAAGTCCATTGTATCGATCTCTAGAAAGGTTAAGGCTATTGTGAATGTAGTATCCGCTATGAACGATAACGGCCTCAGATGCAATAGGAAGTTCACAAAGTTAGCAGAATCTTATTCTTACATCTTGCAAAAGTTGCTAAAGGATAAGATCATAACCTTGGAGAACCCTAAACCTCTCAAGGAACTTTACCCTAATTGGTACGATGTGAATACCTTTTTTTAGTACCATTGAGTTAACGAACATGATACCAAATGCTATATGTGCCTGGGTCACAAGATACAGGACCGCATCGAGGATAGTACTATTCATCTCAATGGAAGTAAAAAAAATACAAACAAATTGGTGGTGAAAGTGAATAGTGAGTTGTAGATATACATGGACCTGTTTATGTCACACTTTGCGAACATGATTATCAATCCATTCGATTCTACCACTCAGCCCAAAGCATATGTTAACATGGTCACTGTTACCCCTACCTCGTACCCTATGATCGACTTGCCGGATGTGACGTTCACATAGCAGGATTCTCCCTTGAACAACAAGCCCTCTCCCCTCTACATTCTTGCTCGCCTCAATGGAAACATTGTGATGGGGGTCTTAGTTGACCCCGTGAGCCAAGTGAGTATCATTACATAAGAGACGTGGTTTAATTCGTTGCATAGAAAGGAGTACGAAGGAACAAAATCTACCATACGTACACATGATGGTCTCTCTCTAAAGCCATATGGCTTGATAGCTCTATCCATCCTGGTTGGACCTAGGGTTGTAGACATAGTCTTTGATGTTATCCTAGAGTCATACCTATTTAGAATGAAGTTAGGCATACCCTAATTGGCTTCCATGAATGGAATCACCTCCATCATTCATAAGTGTTTGAAATTCTCCCACGAAGGTGTTGTGCATGTAGTGCATGACACTGGATACTAGTCGTTAGTTTCTCGAGGGGGTTACTCATTGGATCATTTTTGGCCTAGCCCGGTTAGTCCACTCTCTCTGAGGATAGACCTACTTTACAAGAACTATGTAAAGTATAAGACCAGGGGAAAGGGACAATTGAAATTGACCCTTCTGATTGCACACCAGCCGACTACCTCCTCTTCTCGAAAAGGAAAAGAGAAGCTGCCCCGTCCTCAGGATGGCTCTCCCACTCCTCTTTCCAGAGAAGAGTTTTGGATGAATATGCCTAGCTTTTATCCGCTGAGTCCAATGATACCTGCTTGGTGTAAGCCTAAGATCAAGATATCGGACCTCCCTACTAAACCACTTGAAACTTTGTACTACTTGTATGACAAAGGAAAGGGTCCTTGTGGGGAACCCTCTATGTCTCGGCCTCCACGGCCTCCCACCACTTATGCTCCCAAAGCAGTAAATGGGAAGAGGCTCGATGTTGAGGCATTAGAGCCAACTCCCTCGACTGTTTCTCAGTCTCTTCCTCCTACTCCCGTTTAGGAGCATGTCTCTCCATTGGAAATGGTTGAAGTGGACACTCCCATGGCTGAGCAAAAGCCTCCTGTCCCTTTGCAACCTTCGGTGTCTAGCTCAAAAAGTCGTAGAAATCACCTTGTGCATGAGCGCAAGCGTTGGAAAAAGGATCTTGCAGCTGAGTAGGCTGCTTTGCAGAAGAACGAAGAGGATTCGATCACCCCTACTTTAGGGCCTCCTAATGCATCCACCTCTCTCCTCCCCTCTGCTTCCATTCAATCTAGTTTAGTCTCGCTTCCGGCTCCTGCTATGAGTACGAGTGCTCCTGACCCCAAAAAGGTGCAGGTGTTTATCACTCCTTCGGTGGAGCCACCGTTGTTGATGTCCCTCTTGGACATCCTATCGTTTCCTAAACTTGTGGATATGTTGAATACTCTAGTGGTATCCGCCATGGTTTTCTCATCCTCCTCCTCCTCTGTGCCTCTTGCGTCATATGTGGGGACTTCACATCCTCAACAAAGCAGAAGATGGAGGATGGCCCTTCCAGTAATGGAGGGCGTAAGAGGAGCCCACTTTCTCCAAAAGGTAGTCCTACACTAACTTGTTATGTCCTAGTGACAAAACTAGTCTCGGATTCCCCTGAGTTTGTCACCGCTCTCGAGTCACTTAGTGAGCCAAGCGGTGAATCTTGGGCGCAGCCCTCTCCATCCATTGAGGTATGACATGGCACTCAAATAAAGTGCATGTTTAACTCTCTAGATGAAGTTCTAGCCTTGTCAGCGATCTTCGTGAAATCATTGACTATAGCTCCACAAGAGCCTAGTGGAAAAGACCTTGCAAGTCCTTCTTCCTTAGCCCTTATTATGGGAGGGTTGGAAGCTCCTCCCTTTAATATTCCACCATTGTAGGCTCGTCCTTCTTCCCCTTACAATGATCTAGATTGGGAAGCGAACGACCTCTTGGTCGATCGGTGTTAGGGGGAGGCCTCTTCTTTATCTGCAGATTAGATGTGTGTGTGTGTTGTGATATGTTCCCCCATGATTGTGTTATATGTTACTAGATGACCCTTGTCACGCTTGTTGGTTCTTGGGTAAAGGAGTGATTTTGTGTTGTAAACATTCTTCTATTTGTATCATTATTCTTCCATGTTTGTGTTTGATTTTTGGCAAATTGGGGACGGTGCAAAGTGTTGGGGGCATTTAGGCCTCCCTTCCATGTTGACCCAATTTTTTATTTTCACTTTGTCTTCTTGTGCATTCTTAACATGGTCTAATATAGTAGGGGGTTGATGACAATTCATTTATATACTATTATTATACCTATATATATTTATGATTAGCTCTGACCCCAAAATATTAGATCACCCCTGCATCCTCTATTTGTGATTATTTCTTTTTGCTCTTTTCTTATCTTTCTCTCTTCTTTGCTTGAGTTGTCCCTTTCATGTGTGACAACACCATTTTTTATTTTCAGAAAACGTATTAGTTGCCAACGGATCTTTTCTCGAGAATCTTCGCAAGCTTTTTTCAAGAATCACATTCTCAACTTGGACCCCTAACGAAACATGTTTCCTTCATTATGGGTTCACACAGAAAGAATTTGAGAAATTTCCTTTGAGGTGGGAGCAACTTTGACCTTCTCCTCGCAAGGGGGCATCTTCTTCCTTTCAAATTCCTTGATGAAGTGAACATCTTTCGAAAGGATTCCTTGATGATGAATTGATTTGAGAAAAAAAATCTCTTTTGCACTTTTAAACAATGTGTCCCTTGAGTGGACCCCTTCTTTACGTCGGGTTCTCAAGGGACCTCTTTGAAATCCTTCTAACTTGTTAATGGTTTATGTGATTGTCTGCTTACTTGCCTGTGTGGCCACTTTCAGACATGTTCTATTTGCGGGTAAACATGTCACTTTACAAGTGCGCTTGTAAAGCCCCTTTATGACTTTGTGGAGTCTCATTCTCTGGGTTTCCTTCATGTGAGATATCTTGGGGGATACCCTCCTTGTAGGTCTACAGGCCTATAAGGCGCTTACACCTCCGAGCTTCCTCCATGTGAGATCTTGAGGGTCGTTCCCTTGCAGGTCTGGAGGTCTATAAGGCACTTTTTTTGGGTTTCCTTCATGTAAGAGATCTTGGGGGATGCCTCCTTGCAGGTTTGCGGGTCTGTAAGGCGCTTTTTCATTGGGTTTCCTTCATGTGAGAGATCTTGGAGGACACCTTCCTTGCAGGTCTACGGGCATGTAAGACACTTACTTCACAGGGCTTCCTTCATGTGAGAGATCTTGGGGGTTGCCTCCTTGCATGTCTGTGGGCTTGTGAGACACTTTCATTCTGTAGCTTCATAGTTTTGCGGGGCTATGGAGTCTTTTGTTTAAAGATCCTTAGGGATAGTACCTGTGGAGTCCTTCGCCTTCCCTGCACTTTTGAGCTCGCCGGATTGCGGTCTGCTTCCTCGATGGTTTAGGTATAAATTTCTAACCCTGTTAACTCTTTAATCTACTTTACCGAAGCACTCATTAGTATTCGTGCTTGCTAAAGTGGGGGGAAAATGTATAGGATCGAATTTGCACCACTTACGCAAATTCCCCTTTTACACAATCTCACCTTATAAAATCAAGTTTGAAGGAAAAATTCCACATCACCTGCCTGCCTTCCTTCCACTTGGCATCTGTCTATTGTGTCGATGAGAGAATTTCTATCCAGGACACACACACAGTGCACAGACGTTTGTGTGGCGCGCTACCGTCCTTGAAGGATTCCTGCATTTGAAGTTCACAGAGGCATTACACTTCTGATTGGGAATGATTTGTAACGTCCCTCTTCGACCAACCGACCCCGAAAATGGAAGATTCTTCCCTCTTCTTCAAATTCATCTATCTTCATCTCATTTAATCCTCTTGCAATCTCTACAAACATTCTCAAGCCATTCAACATTCACTTCACTCTCCAACAACACTTCAACACTTCATTGCAGCAACAACAACACTCCATCAACTCCACATAGCAAGTGTGAAGCAAGCCATAGCAGTGTGGGCTTGGAGCCTTGTGAGGTTTCCTTTCATCACAGCTGTAGTTGTGGTGACCTTTCCAAGTCTGTATTCTCCTCCATTGGCTAGTGAGTTTTTGTGTGGAGGTGGTAATGTTTCACTCCCATCCTTCATGATTTGGTTGAGTAGCAAAATACTATTTTATAGTGTGTATTGATTTCCTTTCTTTCCTTTATCGCATATTTATACTTTGTTGCTTTATGGTTGTCCGTGGAGGTGGAAAAACCAAAATGGGGGTCTGACTAAGGCAGGCCCTTATACAACCTCAACAATTTTTCCCTTCTTGCTTGTGTGCAGGTGAAAGTACATGCGGAGCTAGTTGGCGAACATGCACTTTTGTGAGATCATCTTCATCATCTTAGCCTTTATCTATCTACTTTATCATCTCCAGCTTTATCTACCCTATTTTATTATTCTATTTTTCTCATTGAAACTAACTAGCTAGGCTATAAGTTAGTTTTTGAGAAGTTTGTATTATGTTCATTATTTTTTGACTGCATGGAAGCCAGCGAATCTGAGAGACACCAACGTGCCGCGCTGATGTCCCAAAACTGCGCTATCGTCCTCAGACAGAGAGTTGTCTAGGACATAATACTGACTCCGAAAACCAGCTCACCTAGACCAGACCTAAGTTTAGGATCTGTAGGGTGATTGAAGTACATTATAGTCTGCATCATTCTTGATCCTTATTTCAAGATACCCTTTAGAGTGAGGTAAGTTAGGGCAGCCCTCCGCTCTCGACTCTTCGTGACTTGGAGCCTTGACGTAGTTGGTCTCCAATTCTTACACAAACATATATTTTTTACTTGCTAATTTCATTTCCTTACTACCATCTTAAGCATTTTCTATATAGAATTTTTACCCCCTAAATGAGGTGTACAAGTTGGTTATCATATTCCAATGCCCTTTTTTTGAATGAAACAATCATTAGTGACATAAGATAATGTCAATTGCAACCAAATTACTAAGCTACCTAATTTGGGCACCTGGTTATTATTAGCTTGTACGTGGTTATTGTTTTTAATGACAAGATGTTTTAGTTTATTAATAGCCACATAAGGTGAAAAAACAACTTCATGGGAAGTTGGGCACCCAAAATCACCATAACCTCCAAGATTCTCTTTTGGTAAATAATATCTCATTGCCAATAAAAAATTACCCTTGATAAAAATTAATCATTGTATCAATAAAACTTTGATGGTAAAAAATAATTATTGCTAATGGTGAATCTTTCATCCCTTATGAATGATTTACAAACAATATTAACAATAATTAAATATATAAAATTTACAAGGTTGATAACACCTTAATCTTAGTATTTTTCCACTTGACATCATACATTGTAAATATATCCATAAGAATAGATATGTCAATTAAGTACTAGGAACAAGACCCATGACCCCCCTACACCATGTAATTTTTTTTGTGCTCACAAGTTTAATAAGTGAATCTATGGCATTCTCTTGAGTGTTAGTATTTTTCAAATTGATTTGTCCATTAGCAATAATTTAAGAAAAAAATGGTATTGTACATCCAAAGCTTAGTTCTTGCATGACACATAGGATTATTGGCCAAACAAATTGCACTCTAGCTATCACAACCAATTCAAATAGTCCTATAATCAAAACCAATACTTGTAACCAAATTGTTTCCTTAGAGACATGGGTAGCTACAATATACTTTGCTTTAGTGGTGGATAAATCACCCATGGATAGACTCTTACCCATCCAATTCATTGCTCCTCCAAATAATGTAAACCGCCCAAGAGTGGGCCTTTGAATGTCCAAGTTCCTACCCAATTTGTATTAACAAAAGATTAGATTTCCAATGTCTTAATTGCAATGTCATACTAGAATAAAAAAAAAAATAATAAGAAATATCATGCAAATATCTCAACACTCTTTTCATATAATTTCAATGTTCTCTATTAGGGTTAGACATAAACCTATTCAAAA
>VDFB02000003.1:152032216-152087160 GCA_007258455.2 Sequoia sempervirens
TATGGTGATAATTATAAGGTAAGAGGGTTCACTTGGCACAAAAGAGCCCTAAGCATTTGGTAGTAGGGAGGAATGGTGAATGCAATTATTAACTTGAGATTTTCATCATCTAGCTTCATTTTTTATTGGTAAAACTTTAGAGCATGCAATTCCTTATAATTTGTCCTTCGTAATTCCAAATAATGTGGGATTAGCCTCAACACGATCCAATCATGTGTACATGTTAATAATTAAAAGATTTTATAGATATTTTTATATATGGGGGATTCGACCCTTGTGTGTGTCTAAGCCATCTCAAGATGAATGTTGATAATTACATCACACAAGAACCTCTTGGTACACATCTTTAAACACTCGTCAATAATAAGAGGAATAATGCATAAAATCACTTGCAATATTTAACACACTTCTAAAAATACTCAAATGATATATATAAAGGGAAGAGCTAGGAGATGGTAGTCAATGTTATGTGAATGATTGAATTCTTGCACATGTATTTGGGATTCTATGAAGATAATAGAATGGTGGTCCATGTAATATATCATGGTTTTGTTTATTATCTTTGTTAAGACATTTGAATCTCTTACTAATAGAGTAATGAATGGGATTCTATTTCTTTATTGTCACTTCCATTGTTGTTTAGTTTGTGCATTTGAAGAGAAGCTTGATACTTTATGTTGTGCCTTGGGTTAACATTGTTTCCAAGGAGGTGAATACTTTTTGAGCATTGACCTCAAGAGTGGTTATCATTGGACTAAGATCAAAGGAGATAGGTTGAATATTTTGTTCATGAGAAAGAATGGTTTATACATGTAGCGTGTGATGTTGGAGTTGGTAGTGAACCCCATAGCTCCGAGTGATCCTTTGCAACTAAAAATGCCTATCACAACTAAGAAATCAACACAGCTGATTTGCTATGCAGCCAAGAGAAAAGATTGAATCCACACAAGTATTACACAAGCATCTAATATTGAGATTAACTTGCAATTGTAATTGAATTGAATGGAATCATGTTGATTACAATAAATGTGCATGCTTATAAAAGCATGAAAAAACGAACCTTAGATGAGGATTGCATTAAATTGTGACAAGTGTCTTAATCTCATGCAATGAGATAACTTGACCTATATTTAGCCTAGTCTAATTAATAAAAAAACTCCTAAGTTTAACTTAAGTGAATATAGTAGTAAGGGACTTACTAGTTAATTATCAAGTAAAGTCTTAATTATTCCGACAACCTCCTTTAAGTTCAACTTAGGGAGAAGCTGTAAAACCCTAATGTAGAATGCAATGATGGACGCATGGATGGGTCCTAGACAAAAGTCCTAATGAGGTGCCCATGTACAAATAAATGAAATCTCTCATATCTAGAGAAAAGGAGAAAACCACATGGGAAAAACTCATCTCTAAAAGAGAAAATGAAATGTCTGCACTAGTGAAAATAGGATAGGGGGACTCAATGCAACCCCCCAAGGACTGCTTTTGTCATGCAAGTACAATAATGTCCCCTTGATAGTAGAGATAAACTGAGGATATAAATCCCCCCATAAAGAAAGAGCTCCTGTGCCAATGACGAATGCTTGAAGACAAAATATAATCCATTGCCTACAAATTACATTTCTCCCCTTAGGAAGAAATGGATCCATTGGTGATTACAGAAACCAGTCCAAAAAAGATGGGTGAATTAGGAATCCAAATCCAAATGATGTGTGCATCTAAAAAGTGCTCAAGTGTCCAAATGTTGGAAAGAGATAATTTCAATTTAGAAACTAGTGAAGACTGACATAGAATAAACTACAAAGGCAATGAAAATGGTGGGCCAACAACATTGATGTGGCTATCGACAAAGAGGAGATGAATGTCCTCAAAGTAATCCTCCAAATTTGCAATATAGGTCTCTACAAACAAGGATGCTATGTCTGCAAGATATGAATCCCAAGTAGCTGTGTGTAGAAGATGAAGGATGTCCTACTACACTAAACCAATAGGGGTCAAGGATGTAGTGATGCCAAGTTGATCAACAACAACAAAAGATGGTATTGAAGTCTTGATTTGAAGAGCGGGAACATGAAGACAAGTCTCTGAACCATCGAAACATGCAAGAGTAGTCTTGATTTGAAGAGTGGGAACATGAAGACAAGTCTATGAACCATCGAAACATGCAAGACCTATGATATACTCAAGCTCTGCTAAAGTATTGTCATCAAAGGGTATGAAATTTGCATTTGTAAGAGGGATGAGATAATTTGCAGTAGAATCCTCTAGGTATGGAGAAATATGAGGGTCTCCATGGATCTCCCAAAGTGTGTGGGGACAATCAATGTCTGATACAATACACATAATGTCAAGATCAACACTAGAGCATATAACCCCTACAATATGATCATCAATAATACCCTACATTGATAAAATCTCTGGTGTGTTTGGTGTAGGTATGAGTCCATATAGATAATGCAAAAGATCAAGCCACCTGAGATGTGTTAGGATGTTGTTTCGTAAGACTCATTTATCCTTTGCCAAGATGACCACAAAAGGATGAAAAAAAAAACCCATGATACTCACTCAAAATGATAAAATTAGAGACTAATAACCTTAGTACATATAAAGTAGATCAAATGAAGTCATCCAACACAAACAAATCCTTTCTAGGTGCTAAGACAGTCAAATAATTAAGCAAAATGTGAAATTATAAAAAAATGAATAAAATGTACCTAGTATAGATTCTAAAAAAATTGCTTAAATGGATCTAAAGTGCTCTAAAATACCTTTCCAAAAATGTACCTGGTATAGATTCTAAAAAAATTGCTTAAATGGATTTAAAGTGCTCTAAAATACCTTTCCAATGCCACTGGAATCATGAGAATTAGAGATAAAGGCAAAAAGTTATGAGCTCGTAAGCGAAAAATGAAGATCTGACTTTGAATAAGAATAATAGGAACCAACAAAAAAAATTGATAATGAGACCTACACCACTAGAAAGTAGACAAAACTAGCTTTCCGAGATATCTTGTTTGCCCGATTTTGACATCGTATGCCTAAGTTATGCCAAAAAAAAAAAAACACTCCTTTAGGGCAAATAGGGCCTAGGAGGGGGGCAAAGTGGTCATACGACCGTCCATATGGATGATGTCACAATGATGTCAACATATAAAAATTCTTCTGATTGACAATATTTTTTATGCTATAAAAAATGTCCAGTTGGTCGGCAAAAATCTCCAACGACAAAATATACTTTTTTTATGATGGAATATTCATTAGAAGATTGCAGGGTTGAAAGACTTTGGGCGGTGCCAAGAATTGAAATTTTGCTGTTGGGTTTTTGGATTTTTGCGCCAGATGCAACGGATAAGAGGTCAACGACTTTATGATAGTGGCCATCGACGATGGCCACATGGGGCCTATTTTGCAGCCTATTGCGGTTGGACTTGCCACCGGATACAAAAGTACCTTGCATAGGCTTTAAAACTTGCTTTGTATTTTTTTTTTTAAATTGTTTTGATTTTTTTTGCTTTTTCTTGCAAATTGATTTTTTTGTAAAGACGTCTCGTACCTTTTGCACAAAGGATAAATGGCAGTTGGGGATGAGTGCAAGGCCATATGACCATACAATTCTTGTGTGTGGATTCTTAACTACTTTTTTTTTTTTTGCTTTTTTTTTCAAATTCTATTTTTATGTTAGTCAAGATCATTACAACAATTGAATTCAAATTATCATATATAATATCTACCTTCATTTTTAACATTTGGTATCAAAGCTTGGCAACTTTATTCTTAGGTGGAAGGCTAGATGTTTTTTGAGCTATAGTGGGACTCTATTTAAATTTGTTTTGAAGATTTGTGTGTAGAAATAATGGATACATTGTCTTGCTCAAACATTAAGAAGTTCAATGAAACTGTTTATGAGTTGTGGAGGCTAAAAATGAAGGACCTCCTTAAAGAGAGGGATCAATGTTTGTCAACAACAAAGGAAAATAAACCAAACAAGATAAATCAAGATGAGTTGAATAAGATGGATAAGAAAGCAAGAGGAATAATATGGATTCGAATTGCAAACATTATCCTACTCAATATTTTTAAAGATAAAATTGCACATGATTTATGGAAATGGTTAAGTGATATCTACTAAGCAAAATTTTGGCAAATAAGTTATATTTGAAAGGAGGACCTAGTTTAACCTTGAACTTGCTTTGTATTGTCTAACATTAAATCTCAAAGATTGACCACCATTTACTTTTAAATTAGCAATAATGTTCTCAAATTTTGATTAATCACCCATGTTATGTAGTGCAATTGTCAATTTGTATGACCATCGTTCCTTCATCATCCTGCTCTCACCCTTTCTCAAGTAATTAAATTTCTCTTAAAATGGAGGATGATTTGATGGTACAAAATTTGAATATATTTAATTTGATTTTGATTTAGTTAGCCTCTCTTGATGTTAATATGCATGAAGAATATAAGTGTATTATGCTTTTATGTTATTTTATTAAGTCATTGGAGAACATTATTCTTTCCTCTAGTGCTAACCTTTCAAATAATCCAAAGATGGAAAATATTGTTGCAACTTTATTTTCAATGGAAATGAGGAAGAAAGCCACTATAGAGAGTTCAAAGGATGATGTCTATGTCAAGGGAAGGTCCAAGGAAAGAGTATATAAAGGAGATCAAAAGGGGCCTAAGAACAAGTCTAAAGGAAAATCTAAGACTCCGAGTAAAAAGAACAAAGTAAAGTGTTGAAACTATGGTAAAAGGGAACACATGAAGAAGGAATGTAGAAACAAGAAAGAATAATGGGATTTTTCCACAAAAAGTTCTCTAATTCAAGTCATGAAGTTTTACTTCCTTCATGTAATATTATATCTAACAAAAATTGTTTGATTGATTTAAGATGCTCCTATCATATGACTCATATGACTGCTCATAGGGAGTGGTTTTCCACATATGAAAATATGATGGAGGAGAAGTATACCTTGGATACAAAAATCTACATTCTATTGTTGGATGAGAAAAGGTATAGTTGTGTTTTAGTGATGGAAGGTTAAAAACCCTCTATATTGTTTTACATATCTGTAAACTAGCTATCAATTTATTTCTTATATTAATGCTGAATGATATAGGAACACGTGTAACATATGATAAGCATGGTTGCAAATTGGTGAGATGGAGTTGGTGCTTACAAGAGAGACAAGAATGAGAACTCTATTCATGCTAGATGCCACCACTACTTTTAACTCTACCAATGGATCTAAGAAAACTAAAAATACATGTATGATGTTGCATTGTATATTGGGCCACATAAATGAGACTAGTTTAAAAACCATCTTAAATAAGATTTTTTTAGAAAAAATTTCTTATTTTGATGAGGATTTAATGTCTATGAGCATTGTGTTCGGTAAAGAAATAGAGCATATTTTCCTTCAAGCAATAATAAAGCTAAGATTAAAGTAGAGATTATTCATTTCAATGTTTTTGGTCATGTGGATAGATATTTTGTATTTTTCATTGATGATGTTTTAATATTTACTTCAATTTATATTATGAGACATAAATTCAAAGTTTTCACTAATTTTAAGGAATTTAAAGTCTTTTTTGAAAAACAATTAGATTGTAAGATAAAGGTTTTGAGATTAGACAATGGAGGCAAATATTGTTATAAGAAAGTTGATTAGTTTGGAAGAATGCACTTATTGTTAGGCAAAACAATACTTTGTACACTTTGAGCAACAAAATAGGGTGATAGAAGGCATGAACTAGAAAATTATGAAAAGAGCTAAAAGTATGTTAATTGGTTCATAGTTAGATAAATGTTTTTGGGTGCAAGATTTGTGATTCCGCTTGTTGCTTGTTAAAAAAAAATCTTTGTAAAGCTCTTGATTTGACACCTTATGAAGTGTGGACAAATAAAAAACCTTCTATTTTATATTGAAGGATTTTTGGTTGTGAAGCTTATGTTCATGTGCCTAAAGAAAAGTGATATAAGTTGGATCTAAAAGAAAAAATGAGCATTTTCATTAGATATGGTAAGAAACTAAAGGTTATAAACTTTGGAATCCACTAACCAAGAAAATTATTTATTCTAGAGATATATTTTTTATAGAACTTAAAGTTATTTTTGACACTAAACAACCAAAAGATAAATAAAAGAGGAAGGAAAGTGCAGTTTGATACTAGTAAGATGCACCTCAAGAAAAACAAAGAGATAGATTTGGCGATGAGGAGTAAGAAGAAGAGGGTTTAGATGAACATTTTGATAGCACTAAATAAATTAGGGAAGATAATCAAGAAGAAGTTGACAAAATTCAAGACAAATAATATCCTATACTTCTATTCTTGGAAAATCCACAAGACAACAAAATCTTGTTGATGGGTATAGCCCACTAGATTTTTGTTGTATATTTTCTTTACTAAGTACTAATAATGAATAGAGATCCTACAAGGAAGCTATTATTGTAGATGATAGGGAGTCTTGGACATAATCCATGCAAGATGAGATGATGGATTTAGATTCTTGTGATTCTTGTAATACTTAGGAGCTTGCACATTTCCCAAAGAAAGGAAGGTCATTGGTTGCAAATGGATCTGTAAGAAGTTTAGAGAAAATAGTTCATTAAAAAAGCACAAGGCTAGACTAGTAACAAGAATTAGTCCCAAAGAGAGAAAGTTGATTTTGGTGAAATATACTCTTGTTGCTAAATTATCCTCAATTATATTTCTTATATCCATAGTTTATAGTAATTATTTTGAAATTGAGAAAAATATGTTAAAACTAAATTTTAGCATGCAGACTTGGAAGATAAAATTTGTATGCAACATTTTAAAAGTCTTGAGGTAAAAGGGAAATAACACTTATTTTGTAGGTTAAAATGATCTCTTTATGGTTTAAAGTAATCACCTCAAATGTGTTATCAAAATTTTGATTTATTTCTCTTGAAGTTTGGCTTTGTAAGAAGCGGAGATCATTGTGTTTACATTAGATGTATTGATGATCATATATTAATTATTGACTTGTATGTGGATGATGTTGATGAGCACACAATAATACTGAGGGGGAGGGGGTGAATCAGTATCTAATAATCTTTTACTTTTTAAATTCAATTAATTACATCAACTACACTTATGAAAGATCTAGCAATTAAAAAAAAATGAGAACACACAATTTATGTGGAAAACCTTTCGAGATAAAACCATGACACAATATTGATTATATATAAATATCTTATTTCTTATTCTTTTAGGCTTCAACCTCTAGAGACTCCAATCTCTACTTGGAAATAATATAGGCTCCAACCTATTCGAGGCTTCAACCTACACACAAATTGAGCTCTAACCCAACAAGAGGCTACAACCTCTATTTGATAGGCTACAACATATTAATCCTTCAATGGTTGGATATTCTCCTTCACACAAATGTGATCTAAATAATAAATCATTTCACTATCCTCACAAATCTGATGTAATTACAAATCTCTTCCTCCTCAAATATGAATATTAGTAATTCAACTTACTGGCATTAATTCTTTCATCACACAAGTATCTTTAATATAAATCAAAATTACTCTTCATATTTTTGCTCTTATTCCTCCTTATACTAATAAATATTAATTGAATTTTTATTGTTGTATTCTCCAAAAACCTAATTTCTTTTTATATCTTTAGAATTCTACATAAAAGGAGTTGTCTCTTCAAAAAGAGATAATATTATGAATAGTCATGACTTTTCCTTGAATACCCATTGTTACCTTTTGATTTATTAATGGCCACCCTTCATAAATTCTAACAAAATTTAATTACTCTTTTTAAGGAGTCATTAATTTTCATAATTTTTGCCTTCTCATAATAAATTTTTGCCTTTGTAAATCATTGCTTTTTATTAAGATTATGTAATTTTTTTTATAATCATTAACTTGGGCGATTTCAATTAATCACATCAACTACACTTATGCATTGCTCCTCCTAGTTGTACTACTCCCCCTTTCTCTAACTCTCCCTCTTTGACATCAATGCCAAAGGGTCTTCCAACTATCTCTAAACTTTCTTTTCCATTGAGCTATAAGATAATGTTGTGGGTAACTTCCCTTGAATATATACTTTCTTTTTAATGACTAGATGAGTGTGGGACTTCTCCCAACTTTTCCCTTAAATACTCAAATGTGTCCTTTGGAAGTGGTTTTGTAAAGATGTTTTGCAATCTGTTCCTTTGTAGTAATATACTCCAACTTAACATGTTCCTCTACTACTTGCTCTTTCAAAAAGTGATACTTTATATGGATATGCTGGGTACTTGAATGCATCTTTGGATTCTTTGATATATTAATTGTACTTGTATTGTCACAAAATATGGTGATAGGATGATCGTATTCTACTTTGATTCCATTTAATGTTTGCCTCATCCACAACACCTGAGTGCAACATGATGTTGCTGCAATATATTCTAACTCTGTGATAGATCTAGGGAAATTGATGCTTGCTGCTTGCTCATCCATGATACAAGGTTGATACCAGGAAAAATATCTCCTCCACTTGTACTCTCTTCCTATCATCAATGTTGTTTTCCCAATAAACATCTTTGTATGCTACTAGAGTAAAATCATTCCCACTTGGATACCACAAACCAAACTCCAATGTTCCCTTCAAGTATTTGAGTATCCATTTCACTAATTGAACATGTGTTTCCTTTGGTGCAACTTGAAATATTGCTACCGTACCAACTGCTTGCATAGAATTCGACCTTGAAGCTATCAATCATTGATGTAGTAAAAAAAGCCACCACTCAAATATTTAACGTATTCAAACAAAAAACATACTCAAAAGAAGAAGAAAAAACATGTGAACCCAAATGGTATAAAATTCAAATTATTTAAACTGCTATAAATATGCACAAAAAATTCTTGACAAACCACATTTTGGAAATTATTTTGAATATGCAAAAATTTTGTATTTATCTTGAAAATTTTTACAATAGAAGCTCCCACATCCATCTACAACAATACATGATCACTATATTTTTTCTACCAACAATACCATACTAATTTTTGAGCCAAAATCTCAAAAAAACCATTTTTGAACAATGGTTCAAACTCTTCCTCTGCAACTCATTATGCATTTTCCTTTCTTCTATAACTGGGCATTTCAATTTCTCATTTATGGAGCTGTCAATTAAGAAATGAAATCACTCCAATATATTTTCAAAACCCCCTATAAACCACTACCTCTATTTAGGAAAAAAAATGCATGCATGAATGTAACTCCTTGTTGCATGTAACCTTTGCACATGAGCATTAAAATTATCTTTCAATCCATTGTTTAATATTTTTAATTTTCCCAACTTGGGCATTAGGTTTTCTTTTAATTTACATATTTTGGCAATTTAAGCACATTAAATGTGCAACCAACAATTCACCCAAATAACAGATTTTGAGCCAAATAATAAAAATGGTTACAATATTTTGGCTCCAATTTTCACCCAAATATAATATTTAAACATTAATCTACCCAACCAATTTAATAAATATTTTTTTTATGCCCAGAGTGTCCCCAAATCAAGTGTTGAAAGGTTGTCTATAACAAGAAACCACAAAAAAAAGAAAAATTAATTTTTTTTTTTTTGGGGGATGCCAATCCCCCAGATGCTCCTGCATCAAACACTTGGGGTAAGAAGAAATGTTCCATGAGTTGGAACTCATGAACATTTGAAGATTTTGTGTTTGTCCTTCAACCATTTTTCTTCCTTATCGACATGTTTTGTCTTCTTTCACCGTGATTTGAATTTTTCTATCTCTTCCTTTATATTTCCTCTCTTTCTTCCTCTCATGAAATTAATCTCTATCACTCAAATCCCTCCATGATTTATATTCCAACTTTGTCTCATCATCTTCATCATATGGATGTAGTTCAACATTTAACTTATTATTGTTGCACCTTACAAATTTTTCTACTTCCCATTCTTTCACAATTTCATTCAAACAAAAATCAACATCATCACCATCTTTAAAAAATGTAGAAAAATACCTCATTACCTGTGTTTTCTTCCCCTTTTCTATTGTTGTAATATATTCTTCAATTCTCATCTTCAATCATTACACATAAATCAAATTCATCAAAAGAATTACAAAATTTAGATTTTACCTCATCATCCACTTTTGCAATCTCCTCTTCTATGCATTCAACCTTCTTATCTTCCACTTTAATGCCTTCAAGGAAGAATATATTATTTGCAACCTCTTTCTTTTCATCATCTTCTTCTATAATTTCTCCCTAAAATAATTTTTCTAATTTTCTTATCTCCTCTTTCAACATGAAACTATCTTCTTATTTATCATTCCCTTTGTCAAATCTAGGACTATCAAAATCCATTCTCTACATGCTACAAAATCATCCACAAATTCATCTAACTCTTTTGCATGTAAATTTTCACTACATAATTAAATGATACCTCTTTTTCTGTTGCGGTATCCTTCTTCTTTTCACCATTTTCCTTGTCCTTGCTAAATCCTACAAACAAAACATTTTCAAATAACATAAAATCTTTAAAATTACCATTAAATTTGTGATCTATAGTGATCATTTTCTCTTCTTTCTTTCTCCATCCTTCCCTTATGCTTCTTTTATTTTCATTGTCCTCTTTCAAGAGAACATTCTTCTTTCTATATCTCTTTTCCCACATTCTCATTTTCTCTTTAAACTTCCTTTCTAATATATTCACTTCAGCCTGGAGCTTTTCAAACTCTTCACGCTGCTTCCCACTTTCCACTTCTTCCCAATAATGTTCCCAAAACAAAATTATTACAGGCCTCCTCATGACCCATGCCATCCTCTCTAGTATAGACTACCTCATGTTCGACGATCTATCTACACATAAATCACAAACACAACACCATAGGTCCTGGTGCAAACTACCTCACATCTTTTGCTTGCACACTCAAGAACTCCCGCTCTGATACCATTAATGCAGTAAGGAAAGCCACCACTCAAATATTTAACCTCTTCAAACAAAAAACACACTCACAAGAAAAGAAAAAAAAACATGTGAAACCAAATGGTATGAAATTCAAATTATTTAAATTGCTGCAAATATGCAAAAAAAATTATTAACAAACCACATTTTGGAAATTATTTTGAATATGCAAATTTTTTTTATTTATTGTGAAATTTTTTACAATAGAAGCTACCACATTCATCTACAACAATACCCTAGATGCTTGTTTGCTTCCTTGACTATGGTGCTTGGGTGTGGACATGTTTGGCAAATCAAATCTAAGGTTGATTTCATGTTTGAGTCATTTGTCTACAAGATTATTCTCTTTAATATCTCAATTTACAGTTTACTAATGTGATGATGAGTTTGCATGTTTCAGTGATTGGATCTATGAGTTATGTGATTGGTAGGTATGCACAACTTATTGATTGCAGCAAGATGACTCGAATGTGGATTATCTATATCCACCAAGTTTGATTCATTGTTGTTGAAAACTTTGTTAGTTGGCCTTGTTTATGGTCATTTGTACATTGGTATGTGTTCTTTATGATAAGAGGATGGATGATGTTTATAGTGATAATCGATTATGGGACTTGTAGCATCGTGGTTTTATCACTTTTTCGTGGATAGCTTGGTTACACTTTTCAATGGGATCTTTTGATAATGATGGATTGGCAGTGTTGGATATATTACTAATGGTTTGTTGGTGGTTATATCTTCTTGGCTTGGATATTTTGGTTTCACTTGATGTTATTGACATTTCAATTGTGTGTGTAGACCTAGATTATCTTCATTTAGGAGATGGTTATCACAATGCCATGTGTGACTCGATATCACAGTTCAACGAGAGTTGTTGGCAGTGATGCGGATTCACCATTTGATTGTGAATGATATTCTACAATGTTTTTTGGTGTCATGTATGGAATCTTGGATCATGTTTCTATGTGGTGAGGGTTCTTTGACATCTTGGGTTTCATTGATAAGAGGTGGTTATCTTCATGTGATTGGAGATATTGATTCTTGGTTTAGAGTGTTTTGGTATTATGTCATGACGTATTTTTTATTCTAGATTAGAGTTTGACAAGGTACATGTTCTCTTGAGACCAGGATGATGCATTGTTGCATGTGATCTCATAGGAGGAGATGGTTAGATCATGTTGTCATGTTTATGCTCTCGATTCATGATTGGATCTTTGACATTTATCTTGTTTGGTTCTCTTTTTATTGAGTACATGATCATTTGCTTGATTACTTCATGATGGTGCTATGTTGCATTTGGAGTTTGGAATATATTGATCGGTTACAGGTGCTCATGAATAATCAGAGACATAGGTGAGGCTTGGAGTTCTCTTGTGGTTAGAGACATGTTGAGATGGTTACTCTTGATGAGATTTCAACAGGAAGTCCAAGGATCCTACACCTTGGTTGGATGTGAGTCCAACATGGACTTATGAGGAGAGTGTTCTTGGATGAGTCATTATGACTTGGATATCTTGGAGGAGCATTCTCATTCCCTACTCTTGGTTTACTCGGTGGTTTACTTGAGATGTATTGCCCATTTTTCCTTTCAAGTATATTATGATTTATACTTATCTTTCATATATATGGATCTTGAGCTATGGATACATGGTTAGTTCTAGAGGGTTAATTTTGAGAGATATTTTGCATGTTTATCTCCTTATGCATTGTGAGTACATTCATTGATGTTAAGTTTAGGAGATGTATTGGGTTGATTTCCTAATATGGGGATGGATATTTAGTTTTATCTTCTTTGGTTTGAGAGGCTTACATCCATGTTAGTTACATGATATAAATGTTGTGTTTGATTTGTGATATTGAATGGGTTGGGTGTTGTTATGGATTTTATCTTGGGGTGTTATGGAGGAGATCATACTTGACACAGTTGGAATTTAGAGATGTATGTAGAAGGACTTTCTACAGGTGTATGATGTGCAATGTTTCTCTCTTTGGTCTTTGTTATCTTCCTAGATGTTTGGTTTCACATTACATTGGTTTTGAGGTTGGTTGGAGCTATTATGATCACTAGCTTGTAGTCATGTGCTTTCACTTATGTTCTTGGGTGATGCCATGGAGGTTCCTTTATCTCTTTCCTTCATTGGGTGTGGAGAACATGAGCGAGCTTTAGAGACTTGTGGTAAGAGTTGTTCTTACAGGTTATTGGTTTACAGGTTTTGTATATAATTATGGATGTTCCTTGGTACTATATGAGGTTGTTTACACCTTCTATGTGATGCTATTGGTAGACTTGGTATGACTTGATCATTTTCATATTTGCATTACCCATGTAGTGGGAGTTCCTAGATGTGTATGTTCTTCATTGATAGGTTTGCACATGGAGCTTTTGATTGTGGTTTATGGGTGTATATGTTGATGACATGAGTTTACTATGTTTTGTATACCTTGGAGGTATGAATAGTTTGATGTGTTATCATTTTTTATGGATGCTATTTCAGTTATGGTTAGTGTATCTTGACAGCTAATGGTGTGTATTGATACCTTCAAATTAAGTGTTTGTGTTTGGGATATTAGTTGAGGCAGTACTTATGCTTTGTTGTGACAAATTGTGTGAATTCTCTTTGGATGGCTTCTTATATTTATACATTGGAATGATGTAGGATGTGAGCATTCATGCTTGGGATGGTGG
Organism: Sequoia sempervirens; assembly: GCA_007258455.2. Lineage (NCBI taxonomy): Eukaryota > Viridiplantae > Streptophyta > Pinopsida > Cupressales > Cupressaceae > Sequoia > Sequoia sempervirens. The sequence continues at coordinate 152,045,857 of VDFB02000003.1, forward strand.
TCACCATGTTTCTTGTTACAGGTATCTTAATTGAGCACATGGAGCACTTTGATTCCTTGATGGTATATGTGGCTATAGGGATTGCTCCCTTGTTCATGTTTGAGGTTACTACCCCTTATGCAATGTATACAAGTGGAGAATTTTAGGAATTAGGGTTTTTATACCTTGCATAATGTTTATAATGTTTAATTTATTATTATGTGTGTAGTTCACCTAAGGGGATCTAGAGGTGCATGCATCATTAGGAGTTAACATTCTTGGGGCCACTTTATGTTGTATGTCACATTGGGACATAATGTAAGTTGTAAAAATGTATTTATTTAATATTGGGGAAAGTAATTTAATAAAGTACCCAATATTAAATGTGGGGTCATGGTTTTGTAATCTCATGGTTTTAGTCACATGGTTTTATGTAATACCACTTGGTGGTTTTGTGTGAGCTTGTTTCTATAAAAGAAAATACAAGGGTAGTTGTCTAAGGTTGGCTATTTGGGGTTTTTGAGTCTTCCTCTAAAGAGTGCACATGTGAATCATGGCATGGGATGTAAGGTTAGATGCTTGGACACATGGAGGATGCATTGAGGAGGCTTGATGTTTTAGAGGTGCCCATGAAGGCTCTAAAGATGTATTGTAATGTTTATTGCTGAGTAATACATGAGTCATGGATGCTTTTGGAACTAGGATTTTTCCCTCTTGAGGGCTTTCCCAAGGTATATCTTATGTAATCTTTTGATGGGTATGTTGTATATTATCTTGCATGTGGATTATGAATACTTATTTGCATAGATCTCTCTTTTGGGTTATGTGGAAATTATCATTATATGGCTGCAAGTTTCCTTTCAACATCCTATTACCATGGGGGTGCTTCCAAGATTACAATATTACATCCTAACTTTTTCAACATCTCTTTTACATACTTGGTTTGTGAAATAAATATTCCCTTCTCTAATTGTGATATTTTCAAACCAAGAAAGAAAGATAATTCACCTAGAATAGACATATCAAATTCCTTTTGCATCTCCATTGCAAATCCTTGACACATTTTGTCATTGCTTCCTCCAAAAATACTGTCATCCACATAAACCACCACAATCAACTGATCATGACCTATGGTCTTAATATATAATTTGTTATCTGCAACTCCCTTCTTGAACCCTTTTTGTTGTAGATGTTTGTCAAGTCTAGAATACCATGCTCTGGGGGCTTGTTTCAACCCATAAAGTATCTTCTTTAATCTAAATACATAGCCTTTATTTTCTAATAATAAGAAACCTTTCAATTGTTCAATGTAGACTTCTTCTTCCAGATCTCCATTTAGAAAAGCAAACTTAACATCCATTTGATATACTTTGAAATTCTTAAAGCTAGCATAAGCCAAAAAAATCCTTATGGCTTCCATCCTAGCAACTTGAGAAAAAGTCTTCAAAATCAATACCTTCTATTTGTGCATACCATGTACATACCAATCTTGCTTTGTGTCTCACAACTTGATTATCTTCATTCAACTTATTTATGAACACCCACTTAGTGCCAATAACATTTTTATCGTTGGGTCTTGGGATAAGTTCCCAAGTATCATTCTTCTCAATTTGGTTCAACTCTTCATCCATAGCTTCTATCCATTTCTTATCGTCACTTGCTTCTTTGAAATTATAGGTTCAATCTTAGATAGAAAAGTGACATTTTTAGCTTTTCTACCTCTTACCATTCTTGTTATTTTGACCTTGTCATCTCCTATTAGATCAAGTCTTCTGGATGGTTCCTATGAAAAAAATTAGATGGTTTCTTCGTTGGTACCTTGGTGTTCCTTTGTTCAACTATTTCATCTTCAATTTTCTCTACATCTTCCTTGTATCTTTCTTCGTAAGGATAGTTATCTTCTTGGGTTCATCTTGATAATTTTTCCCTTGCATTTATCTTCACATTTGTGCTTTCAACCATTTTATGCAATCTCTTATTGAAGCATTTTTAGGCATTACGTCTTGAAGAGTAGCCCAAAAATATTGCTTCATCTGCCCTTGCATCAAATTTCCCTAAATCTTCTTCATCTCTTCTAATATAACAAAGACTTCCAAACACTTTGAAGTATTTCACAAATGTAGTTCTTCCCTTCCATAACTCATGGTGTTTTATTATGATTTTCTCTAATTTTACCTCATTTAAGGATATAAATTGTTGTGTGCACTAAATCTCTTCAAAACATGTCACAAACCTTATATTCATTCATCATGCATCTATCCATTCCTTGAACAGTTATATTCTTTCTTCCCACTACTCCATTTTGTTGCGGAGTTCTTGTTGTAGAATATTGTCCTTGTATCCCATGTTTCTCACAAAAATATTTGAATTCATTTAAAGTGAATTCACCACCTCTATCTGATCTAAGGCATTTAATCTCATGCCTATCTCATATTCCACTAAGGCTTTGAATGCCTTAAATTTTTCCAATGCTTCAGATTTTCTTTCAAAAAGGTAACACATGTCATTCTAGAAAAATCATTAATTAATAACATGAAGTATCTTTCACCCTATATTCTCTTTGTTTTGGTGGGTCCACACAATTTTGTGTGAATAAGCTCTAGAGGTTGTGATGCAAAGTATTCTTTTGTTTTAAAACTCACTATGGATTGCTTACCTAGTTGACATTGCTTACAAATGATATTTGTAGGCTTTCATATTATAGACATATCTCTCACTGCATCCCTTTGACTAATTTTGATAAGCTTGTCAAAGTTTAGATGCCCCATTATTTTGTGCCACAACCAACTCTCATCTTTTCCCATACAACATTTCTCACCTTGGATATCACTTAGAACATAAATAATATTTCCTATTCAATTGGATTTTGCAACTTGCCTCCCTTCCTTACATACCTCACAACCTTCAACATGAAATGTGAGAATGTTCCCTTGGTCACACAACTGAATCACACTTAATAGGTTGTGATTCAATCCTTCCACATATAGCACATCATTTGTTCTTTTTCTCCCACTATCCAAACTAAGAGATCCTCTTCCAAAAATTCTTGTCAATGTATTGTCACCAAATCTTATGGTTCCACCAATGAATCTTTTTAAAGTGATAAACTTTCTCTTATCACCTATCATATGTCTTGAACATCCATTATCTATATACCATTGACCATTTTTATTTCTAGCATGTAGGGTTGTTTGAACTATCACGGATTTTTCTCTCTTCTCCCATACTTTTGAACTTTCTTTTGTTCTGCATCCTTGTTTGTCTTATAAGGTTCCAAGAAATTAGTTCTACAAAAAATTTCCATATGTCCAAAATTATTGCACTTGTGGCATATTATATTAGGATTCATGAGTGGAGCGAATGAGTTGATAATTGTGTTCATCCCAAGTCTTCTAATCTTGTTTCCTATAGGATTAGCTCTGGCATGTGCTCCATAATTCATAGTTCTAAGTCTATACTTATTTCTAGCATTCAATCTACAATTTATTGCCTTTGTCCAAATTGATTGCAAATGAAACATAGCTAGGGAAATAATGATAAAAAATGTTTGTATGTACATGTCTCCATGGAGAATATTTTGTTGGTTTGCTAAATGGTCCTTTCATGGTTTTCCATTGATTCTTCTCTCTTTTGTTGGTTTTACCTTTGATAGATTCTTGAATTGTTTGTCAGTAGATTTTTTCATTCTCCTTATTTGCTTCTTTATACAACTGATTCACTTTTGAACCTTGCCCTTCTTCAAATGCAACCCCAGTCTTGTCACATGTGGGTTTTTGGGCATTTATGATCTTATCCAATTTTTTTGAACTTCTCACATTCTTCAATTCATGATTTAATTGTGTCACTGTCTTTTCCAACACCTTAGTGATACAATCTCAAATTCTAACTTTTCACAACTTTCTTCCTTTTCCTTTAACTAGATTTTCATTCCATCCTTAATCCTTTTTCTTCTTCACACTCAATTTTTGGATCAAGGATTATTTTCTTGGTTTCTTCATCATTTCTTTTTGCTTCGTTATATTATACTTTTATGTCCATGATTGGCTTTTCAGCTTCTTTAGAAGCTTGTGATACCTTTTCTTTAGATTCACTTTCGTCTTGATTTTTTTATTTTAAATGTGCATTTTTTCTTTAAAGTGAATTAATCTCATTATACTCAAGATAAATTTCTTCTTCAAGATACACTTCTTCATCAACCTCATTCTTCTTATCTTCCACATCCATTTTATCCTCTTTCTAATTCTCAATGTTATCATTAATCTTTGTCACCATGAATAATATGTCTTCTTGATCACCATAAATCCATCATTGCTTTCTTATGATCCATTACCATATTCATTGGAGTAAAGGATCCTCTTTTGCCTCTATAATTTATTGTTTCTCTCAAATTGGTTTTGATAATAACTCCTTTTTTGTTGTTGATATCATCTTCCTCTATTCATTTTGTAATTTTCTTCATTGTCATTGTTCTACATCTTCCCCTATGGACACTTAGAGGCAAAATGTCCTAATCTACCACAATTATAACATGAAATTGAAGACTTACCTAGATACTTATTTGTGCCCTTCTTCAATCTCTTCATGAAGTGAGCTTCTTCTTCGCCTATCTTGCCAAATTCATCATTAGGTTCATATACCTCGTCCTTTCCTCTTTGAGCTACCTTGAAGGTTGCCTCTCTCTTCAATGGTTTATCTTCAATCCTCATTTTGTAGGTAGTAAGAATGCTATGCAAATCATCCTTGGTCAATTTATCCAATTCTTTCATTTCTTCAATTGCAAAGATTTTAGAATCAAACCTCATAAGTAGAGATCTCAATATCTTTTGTATAATAGTTGGTTCATCAATCTTCTCACCAAGTCCCACCATGGTTTTAACAATTTTGTCAATTCGAAGAAAATATTCAGTTATGCTCTCTTCTTTTATTCTAAGGCTTTCAAATCTTTCCTTGTGGGTTTGAAGCTTAGCCTTTTTTTATTTGTTCATCCCTTTCATAAATGCTATTTATTTTATTCCATATTGCCTTTGTAATTTTGAAATGCATAACTTTTATGGATATAGATTCCGTCAATCCACATAAAATGGCATTCATAGCTTTTGAATTATTTTCACTTTCTCTTTTAGCATATTTGTTTATAAGATGAGTAGTAGGTGAAGTATATCCATCTTCCAAAGATTACTAGATACATCATATCCCAAAGCACTAAGATATGTCTTCATTTTTAAGCTCCAAAAATCATAATTTGTTCCATCAAACAATGGTGCCTTGTTTGATGAAAATACACAAAATTTGTATCTGACCATTAGTGCTCTCCTTAAATCTACCTTCTAGCTATTAGGATAACTTCGAAGGAACCCACTATGATACCAATTAATGAGCACACGATAATACTGAGAGGGGGGATGAATCATTATCTAATAATCTTTTACTTTTTTCAAATTCAATTAATTACATCAACTACACTTATGCAAGATCTAGCTATTAAGCACACGATGAGTACACACGATTTACATGGAAACCCTTTCAGAAGAAAACCATGACACAATATGCTTATATTATATATATTCTTTCTTCTTCTTGTAGGCTCCAACCCAATAAGAGGCTACAACCTCTATTTGATAGGCTCCAACCTATTAATCTTTCAATGACTGAAATGGTATTCTCCTTCACACAAATCTAATCCAAATAATAAATCCTATCACTATCCTCACAAATCTGATCCAATTATAAATCTTTTCCTCCTCAAATCTAAATATTATTAATTCAACTTACTAGCATAAATTATTTCTTTTCATCACACAAATATCTTCAATATAAATTAGAATTACTCTTCATATTTTTCTTTTATTCTTCCATACATATATATATATATAGATATATAGATATAGTTGTATTCTCCACAAAACTGATTTCCTTTTATATCTTTAGAATTCTACGTAAAAGGAGATGTCCCTTCAAAAATAGATAACCTCATGAATAGTCATGTATTTTCCTTGAATAGCCATCGTTGCCCTTTAAAGATACTAATTGTTGCTTTTTAGTAATTGTTACCTTTTGATTTATTAATAACTACCCTTCATAAATTCTGACAAACTTTAATTACTCTTTGAAGGAGTCGTTGAGTTTTCATAATCGTTGCCTTCTCATAATGAATGGTTGCCTTTGTAAATTATTTATTTTTATTAATATTATTTGCTGCTTTCTATAATCATTAACTTGGGTGATTTCACTAATGTGTATATGGTCATCTAGTTTATGTAGTCAACCACTTTAAGTTATATTTAAATCTTTTATTTTGGGCACCAAAGGTTATATAGGTCAGCCCATATTAAATGCATATTATCCTTTCCAGAAGTAGGTCAGCCCATGACACTTCTATGATGTTTAAATCTTTAATTTGAACATGTAATGGTAACAATCAATTACTTCATTTCTTTGACATTAATGACAATATATTCCAACAAATGTGTTATTGAACACCAAGGGTATGATTAGTGAGATGAAACCTTAACCTTCAAGTTTATTTGAAATAAAATATCTAGGGGAAACAAGGTACATATAAGGAATGAAAATAAAAAAAAGATCAATTAAACAAAATATTGTAGTTATTGTAGAGTAAGTATGTTAGTGTAATTTTGAATAGATTTAGTATGTAGGATTGTAAACCAATTAGAATGTGTTTGCCAATTGACACTAAGATTTCATTAGATATATGTCCCAAGAGTGAAGATGATCTTGAGGATACGTCTAATGTGTCTTATGCTAATGTTGTAGAAAGTTTAATGTATGTAATAATTTGCAACTAAGCCAAATATTGCCCAAGTAGTGGGAGTTTTGAATAGGTTTATGTCTAACCCTAATAGAGAACATTGAAATTATATGAAAAGAGTGTTGAGATATTTGCATGGTATTTCTTAGTAGTTTTTTTTTTATTCTAGTATGACATTGCAATTAAGACATTGGAAATCTAATCTTTTGTTAATACAAATTGGGTAGGAACTTGGACATTCAAAGGCCCACTCTTGGACGTGTTTACATTATTTGGAGGAGCAATGAATTGGATGGGTAAGATTCTATCCATGGGTGATTTATCCACCACTAAAGCAAAGTATATTGTAGCTACCCATGTCTCTAAGGAAACAATTTGGTTACAAGTATTGGTTTTGATTATAGGACTATTTGAATTGGTTGTGATAGCTAGAGTGCAATTTGTTTGGCCAATAATCCTACGTGTCATGCAAGAACTAAGCTTTGGATGTACAATACCATTTTTTTCATTAAATGATTGCTAATGGACAAAACAATTTGAAAAACACTGACACTCAAGAGAATGTCATAGATTCACTTATTAAACTTGTGAGCACAAAAAAAATTACATGGTGTAGGGCGGTCATGGGTCTTGTTCCTAGTACTTAATTGACATATCTATTCCTATGGATATATTTACAATGTATGATGTCAAGTGGAAAAATATTAAGATTAAGGTGTTATCAACCTTTTAAATTTTCTATATTTAATTATTGTTAATATTGTTTGTAAATCATTCATAAGGGATGAAAGATTCACCATTAGCAATAATTATTTTTTACCATCAAAGTTTTGTTGATACAAGGGTTAATTTTTATCAAGGGTAATTTTTTATTGGCAATGAGATAACCAAAAGAGAATCTTGGAGGTTATGGTGATTTTGGGTGCCCGACTTCCCATGAAGTTGTTTTTTCACTTTATGTGGCTATTAATAAACTAAAACATCTTGTCATTAAAAAAAATAACCACATACAAGCTAATAATAACCAGGTTCCCAAATTAGGTAGCTTAGTAATTTGGTTGCAATTGACATTATCTTATGTCACTAATGATTGTTTCATTCAAAAAAAGGGCATTGGAATATGATAACCAACTTGTACACCCCATTTAGGGGGTAAAAATGCTATATAAAAAATGCTTAAGATGGTAGTAAGGAAATGAAATGAGCAAGTAAAAAATATATGTTTGTGTAAGAGTTGGAGACCAACCACATCAAGGCTCCAAGTCACAAAGATCCAAGAGCGGAGGGCCGCCCTAACTTACCTCACTCTAAAGGGTATCTTGAAATAAGGATCAAGAATGATGAGGACTATAATGTACTTCAATCACCCTACAAATCCTAAACTTAGGTCTGGTCTAGGTGAGTTGGTTTTTGGAGTCGGTACTGTGTCCCAGACAACTCTCTGTCTGAGGACGACAACACAGTTTTGGGATGTTAGCGCGACACGACGTCTCTCAGGCGTGCTGGTGTCTATGCAATCAAAAAATAATGAACACAATATAAACTGCTCAAAAACTAACTTATAGTCTAGCTAGTTGGTTTCGATGGGAAAAAAATAAAAATAAAATAGGGTAGATAAAGTCGAAGATGATAAAGTAGATAGATAAAGGCTAAGGTGATGAAAATGATCTCACAAAAGTGTATGTTCGTTAGCTAGCTCCACATGTACTTTCACCTACACATAAGAAAGAAGGGGAAAATTGTTGGGGTTGTATAGGGGCCTGCCTCAGTCAGACCCTTGTTTTGATTTTTCCACCTCCATGGACAACCAGAAAGCAATGAAGTAGAAATATGCGATAAAGGAAAGAAAGGAAAGCAATACACACTACAAAATAGTATTATGCTACTCAACCAAATCACAAAGGAGGGGAGTGAAACGTTACCACCTCCACACAAAAGCTCACTAGCCAATGGAGGAGAATACGTACTTGGAAAGGTCACCACAACCACAACTGTGATGAAAGGAAGCCTCACAAGGCTCTAAGCCCACGTTGCTATGGTTTGCTTCACACTTACTATGTGGAGTTGATGGAGTGTTGTTCGTGCAATGGAGTGTTGAAGTGTTGTTGGAGAGTGATGTGAATGTTGAATGGCTTGAGAATGTGTGTAGAGATTGCAAGAGGATCAAATGAGATGAAGATAGATGAATTTGAAGGAGAATAGGGAAGAATCTCCCATTTTTAGGATCAGTTGGTCGAAGAGGGATGTTACAAATCGTTCCCAATTAGAAGTGTAATGCCTCTACAAACTTTAGATGTGGGAATCCGTTAGGGATGACAAAGCGTCACACGAATGTCTATGCACCGAGCGTTTGTCCCCGATAGAAATTCTCTCACTAACACAACAAAAAAATGCCAAGTGGAAGGAAGGAAGTCAGGTGATGTGGAATTTTTCCTTCAAATTTGATTTTCTAAGGTGAGGTTGTGTAAAAGGGGAATTTGCGTAAGTGGTGAAAATTAAATCCTATACATTTTTCCCCCACTTTAGTGAGCACGAATATTGATGAGTGCTTTGGTAAAGTAGATCAAAGAGTTAATAGGGTTAGAAATTTATACATGAACCATCGAGGAAGTAGACCGCAATCTAGTGAGCTCGAAAGTGCAGGGGAGGAAAAGGACTCTAAAGGTACTCTCCCTGAGTAGCATTGAACAAAAGACTTCATAGCCTCGCAAAACTATGAAGCTACAGAATGAAAGTGTCTCACAGGCCCACAGACCTACAAGGAGGAAACCCCCAAGATCTCTCACATGAAGGAATCCCCATGAAGTAAGCGTCTTATAAGCCCACAGACCTACAAGGAAAGTATCCTCCAAGATCTCTCACATGAAGGAAACCCAATGAAAAAGCACTTTACAGACCCACAGACCTGCAAAGAGGCATCCCCCAAGATCTCTCACATGAAGGAAACCCAAGAAAAGTGCCTTATAGACCTGCAGACCTGCAAGGGAATGACCCCCAAGATCTCTCACATGGAGGAAGCTTAGAGGTGTAAGCACCTTATAGGCCTACAAACCTGCAAGGAGGGTATCCCCCAAGATCTCTCACATGAAGGAAACCCAAATAAGGAGACTTTGTAGTGTCAAAAAGGGGCTTTACAAGCGCACTTGCAAAGTGACATGTTTACCTGCAAATAGAACATGTCTAAAAGCGGCCACGCAGGCAAGTAAGCAAATAGTCACGTAGACTGTTGATAAGTTAGAAGACTTTCAAAGGGGTCCCTCGAGAACCCGACATAAACAAGGGGTCCACTCAAGGGACGTGTTGTTTGAAAGTGCAAAAGAGATGTTTTTTTCTCAAATCAATTTATCATCAAGGAATCCTTTCAAAATATGTTCACTTCATCAAGGAATTTGAAAGGAAGAATATGCCCCCTTGTGAGGAGAAGGTCAAATTTTCTCCCACCTCGAAGGAAATTTCTCAAATTCTTTCTTTTTGAACCCATGATGAAGGAAACACATTCCGTTAGGGGTCCAAGTCAAGAATATGATTCTTGAAAAAATCTTGTGAAGATTCTCGAGAAAAGATCCATTGGAAACGAATACATTTTCTAAAAATTGAAATGGCATTGTCACACATGTAAGAGACAACTCAAGCAAAGAAGAGAGAAAGATAAGAAAAGATCAAAAATAAATAATCACAAATAGAGGATGCAGGGGTGATATGATATTTCGAGGTCAAAGTTGCTCATAAATATATATATAGGTATAATAATAGTATATAAATGAACTGTCATCAACCCCCTACTATATCAGACTATGTGAATAATGCACGAGAAGACAAAGTGAAAATGAAGAAAATGGGTCAACATGGAAGGGAGGCCTAAATGCCCCCAACACTTTGCATCGTCCCTAATTTGTTGAAAATAAAACACAAACATGGATGAATGATGATACAAATAGAAGAGGGTTTACGACACAAAATTACTCCTATATCCAAGCACCAACAAGGGTGACAAGGGTCATCCAGGAACACATAACACAATCACGGGGGAACATATCACAACACACACACATCTAATCTACAGATAAAGAAGAGGCCTTTCCCTAACACTCATCGACCAAGAGGTCTTCCGCTTCCCAATCTAGATCATTGTAAGGGGAAGGAGGATGAGGTTGCAGTGGTGGAATATTAAGGGGAGGAGCTTCCAACCCTTCCACAACAAGGGCTAAGGAAGAAGGACCCACAAGGTCTTCTCCACTAGGATCTTGTGGAGCTATAGTCAACAATTTTGCGAAGATCATTCACAAGGTCAAAACTTCATCCAGAGAGTTAAACATGCACTTTATTAGAGTGCCATGTCATACCTCAATGGACGGAGAGGGTTGCACCCAAGATTCACCACTTGGCTCATTGAGTGACTCAGGAGCGATGAAAACCTCAAGGGAATCCAAGACTGGTTCCGTCACTAGGACATAACAAGTTAGCATAGGACCACCTTTTGGAGAAGGTGGGATCCTCTTATGCCCTCCATTGCTAGAAGGGCCATCCTCCATCTTTTGCTTCATTGGGGATGTGAAATCCCCATAGACAAGGCAAGAGGTGCGGAGGAGGAGGAGGATGAGAAAACTGTGGTGGATACCACCGAATTATTCAACATATCCATGGGTTTAGGAAATGATGGGATGTCCAAGAGGGACATCAAGAAGGGCGGCTCCATCGAAGGAGCGATAAACACCTGCACCTTTTTGGGGTCAAGAGCACTCGTACTCACAGCAAGAGTCGGAAGTGAGACTGAACTAGGTTGAACGGAAGCATAGGGGAGGAGAGAGGAGGATGCATCAGGAGGTCCTAAAGCAGGGGTGATTGACTCCTCTTTGTTCTTCTGTAAAGCAGCCTACTCAACCGTAAGAACCTTTCGTTGATGCTTGTGCTCATGCACAAAATGGTTTCTATGGATCTTTGAGCTAGAGACCAGAGGTTGCGAAGGGACAGAAGGCTCTTGCTCAACCATGGGAGTGTCCACTTCAACCATTTCTAGTGGAGAGAGATGCTCTTGAACGGGAGTTGGAGGAAGAGATTGAGAAACAACTAGGGGAATTGGCTCTAATGCCTCGGTAGTAGACCTCTTCCCATTTACTACTTTTGGAGTAGAAGCGGTGGGAGGCTGCGGAGGCTGAAACATAGAGGGTTCCCCATGGGGACCCTTTCTTTTTCCATACAAGTAGTACCAAGGTCCAGGTGGTTTAGTAGGGAGGTCTGATATCCTGATCTTAGGCTTACACCAAGCAGGTATCATCAGACTCAGTAGATAAAAGTCAGGAATATTCATCCAAAAATCTTCTCTGAAAAGAGGAGTGGGAGAGCCATCTTGAGGACGGGGCAACTTCTCTTTTCCTTTTCGAGAAGAGGAGGCAGCCAAATGTTGTGCTACCGGAAGGGTCAATTTTAGCTGTCCCTTGCCCTTGGTCTTATACTTCACATAGTTCTTGTAAAGTAGGTATGTCCTCGGAGGGAGTAGATTGACCAGGCCAGGCCAAAAATGATCCAATGATTAACCCCCTCGAGACACCAATGACTGGTATCCAGTGTCATGCACTACATGCACAACACTTTTGTGGGATAATTTCAAACACATATGAATGACAGAGGTGATTCCATTCATGGAATCCAGCCAAGGTATGCCTAACTTCATTCTAAATAGGTCCGACTTTGGGATAACATCAAAGGCTGTGTCTACAGCCCTAGGTCCAACTAGGACGGACAGAGCTATCGAGCCATATGGCTTGAGAGAGAGACCATAATGTGTACGTATGGTGGATTTTGTTCCTTCGTACACCTTTCTATGCAATGAATTAACCACAACATCTCATCTATAATGATATTCACTTGGATTATGGGGTCAACTAAGACCCCCATCACAATGTTGTCATTGAGGCGAGTAGGAATGTAGAAGGGAGAGGGCTTGTTGTTCAAGGGAAAATCCTGTGATGTGAATGTCATGTCCGGCGAGTCGATTGTAGGCTGCAAGGTAGGGGTAATTGTGACCATGTTAACATATGCTTTGGGCCAAGTGGTAGAATTAGAGAGATTGATAATCATGATGGTAGAGTGTGACAAAAATGGGTCTGTGTATATCTACAACTCTATTCACTTTCACTATCAATTTGTTTGTATTTTTTTTTACTTCCATCGAGATGAATAAAACTGTCCTCCATGCGGTCATGTATCTCGTGACACAGGCGCATATAGCATTCGGTATCATGTCCGTTAACTTGATGGTACTAACAAAAGGTATTTGCATCATACCAACTAGGGTAAAGTTCCTTGAGAGGTTTAGGGTTCTCCATGGTTATGATCTTACCCTTTAGCAACTTTTGCAAGATGGAAGAATAAGATTCTGCTAACTTTGTGAACTTCCTTTTGTGTCTAAGGCTGTTATCGTTTGTAGCGGCTACTACATTTGCAATAGTCTTACCCTTTCCAGAGATTGATACAATGGAATTTCCTTCTAAATGAGAGCACGAGGAGGATCCCCCGAACTAAACTACCATTTGTTGATACTCTCATAATGTAGTGCACAAATGCGTGAAAGAATGGTATTTCATAAGGGAAAATTTCTCCTGCCAAGATCTTTGCAAGTTCCCTATGAACACCTTTTGCACGTTAGAATCAGACAGCAAATATGAGATCTATGAGAAGAGCACTTGATACTGCGCTATGAAATCAATAATCTTCTCATTATCCCCTTGTTTGCATCAGATGAGATCTGAAAAGGTCATCTTTAGTCCAACTTTGGCTTGGAACTGTTAGAGAAACTGATTTACAAGTTGATCAAATGAGAAAATAGAGTTGTTGGGTAAGGAATGGTACCATTTGAACACTATGTCCTTAAGAGAGAGGGAAAAAAATTTCCATCAATACGTCATGATGGAAGAAATCAATACATAGGTCATTAAAGGTAGACACATGCATTTGTGGGTCCCCTTTCTTGCCATACTTCTCAAATTTAGGAATCTCCATTCCTTGTGGGAAGGGAGTGTTTAAGATTGCTACCGACAACGAGCTATGTCGAAAAAAGGGCTGAAAGATAGGTTGGGCAGAGGCTTGGGAGAGACTCGCTAGCTAGCTTTGCATCTTACCCATATTTTTAAGAAGAGTGTTCAAAATAGGCTCTTGGGATGACAAAGGTCTAGTGGGACCTCCTATAGAACCACCACCAGAGCCACCAACATGACCACTGTTGGAACCACTACCAGAGCCACCACCATTGACAGGGCCTCCGTCGGAGCCACCTCCGCTTTTGAAGCCACCACCATGGCCTCCACTGGAACCACCTCTACCAACGCCACCCCCATTGCCAAAACCACCGCCACTACCAAAGCCCCACCACTCAACCCGCAAAAACCTCCACTACTAGAGGTGGCAAGAGGGGTGAAGCTAAAGTCTAAGTGTACTCTATTTGCTTTGATAGTTTTAAATCTCTTAGAGGTAGAGGGGATGTTGATCAAGGGGACTAGGTCGGCCATGTACATAGATGTGGGAGGCATTGACATTCCTAGCTATCTCTCATGGTCTTCAAGAGTGGCCCCTTGTATAATGTTAGGGTTTTTTGGAGGAGCACACACTTCAATCAGACTAGAGATGCTAGCCAAGAGTTCTATACCTGTTCGATCTTTTCCAACAATTACTTTATCTCGCTAATAACCTGAGTGACTCTAGCCAACTTTGGGTCCTTTTCCGGGTGATTCTCCAAGTCATTGAGTCCTTTGCTAATGGTAGAGATATATTCTGAAGGAATTTGAATGGCCTTGTGCTCGTCTATTGATGACAATGTAGGAAACGCAAGAGGAGTGGGGAAATGGTCAGTCCCATCAAAGAATCCTACCTCGCCCCTCGAAAACTGCTCCTAGGTAGATAAACCAACAACAGATCCAAAAAAAAGGTCTGTAGAGAAACCAAAAGTGACCTTCATCTTCTCCATCGGAAGGTGTTGCACACTTCTCCTGACAACGTACCTAGAAGTCATGGACTGGGTTGTGATGGTCATAAACCTTCACAACACTTAGGCTTACAACGATCACAAGGTACAAGGGAAAAGTCTCAGCACCAACGAATAGGGAGATGTTGCTTCACGTTAGGTTCACCAAAAATGTAAGAGAGAGGTACCAACTACGTCAAGGCTCCAAGTCACAGGGAGCTAAGAGTAGAGAGCTTCCCTAACTTACCTCACTCTAAAGGGTATCTTAAAATAAGAATCGAGAATGATGAGGACTATAATGTACTTCAATCACCCTACTGATCCTGAACTTTGGTCTGGGCTAGGTAAGTTGGTTTTTGGAGTCGGTACTGCATCCCAAACAATCTTTGTCCAAGGACGACAGTGCAGTTTTGGGACGTTAGCATGGTGCACTGGCATCTCTCAGGCGTGTTGGTGTCTGTACGATCAGAAAAAAGTGAACACAATACAAACTACTCAAAAACTAACTTACAACGTAGCTAGTTGGTTTCAACGAGAAAAATAGAATAATAAAATAGGGTAGATAAAGCCAAAGATGATAAAGTAGATAGATAAAGGATAAGGTGATGAAGATGATCTCACAAAAGTGCCTATTTTCCAACTACCTTCACACATACTTTAACCTGCACACAAGAAAGAAGGGGATAATTGTTGGGTTGTATAGGGGCCTGTCTCAGTTAGACCCTCATTTTGGTGTTTCCACCTCCACGGACAACTGGAAAGCAACAAAGTAGAAATATGCAATAAAGGAAAGAAAGGAAAGCAATACACACTACAAAATAGTATTGTGCTACTCAACCAAATCACAAAGGAGGGGAGTGAAACGCTACCACCTCCAACCAAGAGCTCGCTAGCCAATAGAGGAGAATACGAACTTGGAAAGGTCACAACAGCCACAACTGTGATGAAAGGAAGCCTCACAAGGCTCGAAGCCCACACTGCTATGGCTTGCTTCACACTTGCTATGTGGAGTTGATATAGTGTTGTTTCTATTGCAATGGAGTGTTCAAGTGTTGTTGGAGAGTGAAGTGAATGTTGAATGGCTTGAGAATGTGTGTAGAGATTACAAGAGGATCAAATGAGATGAAGATAGATGAATTTGAAGGAGAAGAGGGAAGAATCTGTCATTTTTAGGGTCGGTTGGTTGAAGAGGGATGTTACAAATCATTCCCAATCAAAAGTGTAACGCCTCTACCAACTTTAGAGGCGAAAATCTGTCAAGGATGACAGTGTGTCACATGGATGTCTGCGCACCACACATACATCTCTGACAGAAATTCTCTCACCGACACAATAGACAGATGCCACAAGGAAGGAAGGAAATCAAGTGATGTGGAATTTTGTCTTTGGATTTGATTTTCTAAGGCGAGGTTGTGTAAAAGGGAAATTTGTGTAAGGGGTGCAAATTCGCTCCTATACAGTTTGTACAAGTGCTAAAGGATTAAAGATTGAAGAAGAGAAAGTAAGGATCTCTATTTTGAAAATAATAAAAACTTGGGCCCCTCTTCTTGTTGGATTTTTTAACTGAAATGGTATCTTCATGTAAACATTGTGTTATGTAGTTTTTCTTATGTTCCAATTTTATTTTATTTTTGCTAATTTAATTTCACACAATCTCCATTTGATTGATACTTGGTTAAGATCATTTTTACAATTGAATTCATATTTTCATATATAATGCTCACCTTCTTTTGTAATAGTGTGAGTATAATAACTTGAAGGCATGCTATCTCTCCACCTCAACCTGCTCCATGCTTCCACATGTGTTAGTATGTTTGACCCATCTCCATCATCTTGCACACTCCCCATTCATGTCATTTTTTCTACACATGTGAGCATGCCAACTCACATGACACTTGCCACTTGCTTTCTTCATTTCCCATCAGAGAAGTCTATTTAAAAGAGGACTATTCTTCCATTTGATCAACTTTTCACACATTATTATCATGCTATCATTTTATTAATCAATCATTTGCTATCTTATCCTTATGATGTCCGCTTGTATAGCTTTCAAGTAATGAGAAATCACATACCAAGAACACATCTAAAATAATGGAAGTTTTGGTTGTTTAATTTGCAATATTGTTTACTTATCTCTATTATTTCTCTGGCACAAATGGTGCCTTCTATTTGAGTTTTTAGGTTTCATTGTTATGCTAACTCATTGCGTGTAGCTCATTTAAGAAGTACATAACGACTCTGCTGGGGGTTGAACCCAAAATCTCTAGTTTGGCTACTTAATTACTTGTGCTGCTTAAATTTAGATTGTTTCAATTGCGTGAGCTTGAATTTGTCAATTAATTTTGGTTCCAGCCAGTTTGAATAGTGAATGCTTAAATTATATCGTCATTCTATTATGAGTTCAACGTTTGGCTATTATATTGGGAGTTTAACGTTCGCCTGCGAGTTTTATGTTTGGGTTTTTATTGTGAATGATATTTATCAAGAGTGATGGAAAACTGGTCATTGGTATGGTCGCTTGTGTCTTCAAATTCTGCTCTCTGTTCATCATCAGAAGCTTCAAATCTTTCCACTTCGGTTTGTCTTCCCTCAAAATCATTAGGTGGATTTTCCAACTGTTCGGATGATTTAGGGCTTTGAGTATCCTGGTCTGTGCTTGTATCCAGCGAATCCTGAGGGTTTGCCTCTCCAATATGTCATGCAGCCACATTATAGGTAGCCTGATTCAGAGTGAAGAAAAAAGGAAGCAACAAAACCAGTGTCCTTTGTTCCTCAATGAATAGCTTAGTTGTAAACAATCAAATGATTGGGAACATTGCTTATAGAAGGAGATGTTTCCCCAAAACAAAAACAAGCTTCAAAAGTATATGTGAAGCCTTTACATAATGGAATTTAGGCAATTCTCATAAGCACCTGAACCTCAACAACAAACTCGCTAGTGGAAAAGCAATCATAGTATGGTTTTGAATCTCTCTAAGAAAGGTCAATTAACTCAAGATGCTCTAATTATGAAGGACTATGAAGAGCCATACATTCCAACTAAGATTTTGTGTTTGTTTTATATATTAGTATTTATATTACTAGTGTAACTCAAATCTTGTGTTGTGTAGTGTTGGTGTGGTGCTACATCATTCATGTAGGCCTAAACCTTAACCTTTATAACCAAGTTTATGAAAAGCAACAAATCTTTTAATATATCAATTGTGCAAATGTAAAGGAGATGAACTAGAAGCAATATCGACATTAAATTCAAAATCTATTGATAGAAACACCCTCAACATAAGGCATATGACCTATAAATGCATCAGACAAGGGTGGTGGTAGTAGGATCCATATAAAGGAGGAATCTCATAATCCTTAACATGTATTTTATGTTCCCAAAGACATGAAGGTGTAAAATAAAGGGAACCATAATCATCCCTAGGATCAACATGAGATACACAAGAACATGAGCCTAATTGAATTAATAATAACAGTATAATCAATCAAGAAAAACCAAAAAATAAATAAAAATCAACTGATGAAATTGATAAGGATTATCATTTGTATGTGTAGACGTCTAAATTTGGACACTTAATTTATCCAAATTCATCCCCTTTCGTCTTATTTTTGTTAATTAAGTAATATTGCTATTATTTAATTAATATCTTTAATTCTGCCAAATCCCTAAGGTATTTAATCAATAATACCTTATCTCTTTAATCCTCCTTCCATCAATTGAATTAAATAAATATTCCATTTATTTAATTCCCTTCATGTCACATCCTCCATCTTTTTTATCTTATCCTAATCCATCTTCTAATCTCATCATTAAGGTGTGCACATGCCTAATCTTTGATTAGGAGGTGTCACATCCTCCAACTTTTGCAAGTTGGCCTCTAATCTCTCTTAGCCACCTAACCATCCTCTAATCCTTCACTAACTAGCCTAATCAACCTCTCAAGAATTTTTAATTCCTTTTATCCTTCCAAGGAATATTAAATTCATTTTCTCTTCCCCATGTCCTTTATGACATGTGTCCTTAGTCAACCTTATTAAAGGCCTTCCCCTTTTGGACAAGGCATCTCCCTTCCCCATGTGAATTTTTAATTTAATCTCCCAATGCATTTAAGGAATTTTAAATTCCTTACCTCTTCCCCATGAGAATATTTGATGAATTTTTAATTCCCCACTTGTCCTCTCACCCACATGGGGACAAGTACCTCCTTTATGAGGAGATCTTGTCCAATCCCAAGGTACTTTGTACCCCTCTCCATGTCATGTCATATCCTTCCACCTCATGTCCACTTCACCTTTTAGGGCTAAATCACATGCCACATGTCAAGATGTGAGGGCTTGTGAGTTCTCAACTCACCTTAGCCCTGCATCTTGATATTTGGTGGCTCAATCTTGACCCTCCATTCCCCCTAGGATTTCCCAAAAATCCTATAAATACCCCCTCTTTTCTCTCATTTTGGGGAGATCATTTGTGCTAGCCAAACTCTTGCAGTTTTGTTTCTCAACCAACACTTAGCCATTTTCATGATTCCAAGCATCATTTCCATCTTCACATCCTCTACTTTCCATCAAAGGAGCATACACACCAAAAATTAAAGGGCCAACCAAAGGATCGATTCAACGCAAGGTATAAGGTTCCATTTCGTTGCTTTGTCTTGCATTGTTTCCAACTTAGGCTAATCTTGAGGTGTAGGTTGTTTTAGTTGTTCATTTGCACTCTTTTACTTGCTGCTCATTTTCTAACGCTCACATTCGACCTATCACAGTATGTATTACAAATATCTCACTCTTATGATTAAACTTTAAAATTTGATGGAGAGTGGAGGGTACTGCACTATAGCATGTATCCATAGATTTCCCAAAAGAACATTATACACAAGCTGTTGCATGTCACATAGGATAATGTATCAATTATAATAGGTCTGAGGGTAAGGGGAAAACTAACAATACCAAGTGAATCATGCTCCATATTATCAAATATTTTAATAGTGACCTCACATCTATGTAAATTTGATTAATCAACCTACATATTATCCACAAATATTTTGCTACAAATGTTTAAACTTGATCCATATCAAATAATGATCTTTTGATTTGTAAATTCCCATATTAGACTACAATGCACAATAGTAAGTGCTTTGAATTACTTCGAGATGAGGCAATTTGTTGATTCCAAATAAAAATTTGTATAAATGGGCTCAAGTGTAGTAGCCACCTATGTAGGATTAACATCATATGGTGTATTGATTTTTCTAAAACCTTTTTCAAAAATATCTCTATATAACTCTTATTTATAAATGAGATTCCAAAGAGAGATTTTTGTTGGAGTATTCTTAAGTTTACCAATTAAATCATATCCCTTGTGTGCTTTAGTTGTTAATTTAGGTGAAGGTATAACTAGATCACTAGATGGTAAAAATCACTGATTAGAAATAACCTTGTGTCCACTATCTATCCTATGATAAGTATTTCACTCTAAATGATAGATCAAAGAAGTAGATGTTAAGATGAAAGGTAAGAGGGCTATGGTGAGGTGAATTCGATAGGGACTGAACTACAACAAGAAGACGAGATGGATTCATAGAAGGAACAATAACCTATGTAAGCTTAGAACTAAAAATATCATGGACATCAAGGAAAGTGAGAGGAACATCAAAAGGAGCAATGAACTATAATAATATAGAGAACTCTATAAGGCACCCTAAGGTGTGGCCACTAGAATAATGAAATAATGAAGCACAAGTGCACATCACCTTAGATCATATGAAATTAAAGAGATAAGAACAAACATTGAATTACATGGCATAGCGTGATACTGTTGGAGTTTCCAATAAACTCAATAAAACCAAGATCACCTGCAAAACTTGTGATTAGCCTTCTACAAGGAAAATAAGACATGCAAGAGCAATTTGCATAAAAATGATGCAAATAATATTGGGAATAATGAATTACATGAGATAACTTGCTTTTGTAGAGCAAGATGAAAAACCCTTAAAGGAAAACCTAAGGACCTAAGTAAACTTAATAAAGTGTAATTAAATATTTAATTACACTAGCACCCCCTTTAAGTGCAATTTAGGGAGAATAATAAAGGTACAAATAATGCAAGGATGGATGCATGAAAGCATGAATGGGTCTCGACTACAAGGCCATGTTAGGTACCCATGTACATATGCAATGCAAAAAGGAGAATGCAATCAAGAGATGAAAAATGGAGGACTCCATGAGACCCCCCAAGTACACCATCCATCGTAAAGATATATTAGAAATTCCCCCCATAAGAGAGAATGATATGATGAAAGAATCTGGAAGTTATATGTATCTCGATGTCAATGTTGAACTGTGACTAAAATTGATCCATAGGATCAAGTACTATGAAGATTCTAAAACATTAGCCATAAGTTGAATGGCCCTCAAACTGAGATGTGACCCGATAAGAATCTGATGTGATTCAAGATCATTAACCATATGCTCTCAATTTGAGACATGAATTGATGTGAACCAAAATGTGTCAAGTTATGAACAAGATTGTGGCCAAAAGAAACTACAAAATCCAAATACAACTCATGCGAGTTGCCATCAAAATGAAAATGGGATCAAAGTGCATGCCATGCAACTACACTCTAATCAAATTATTATACAATCAACCCCTCTGATGGAACTTTATTAAAGTTCATTTATTACAATACCCCATGATTGTAAAAGCAGAACATGCAAAACATGCATAAATAAAAAAGACAATGTAAACCTAATGCATAAACGGGAAATAGTGCATGCATGTATCAATGTTCACATTTGACTCAATGAATACAAATTGACCTCAGATTTGTGTAGAGGATAGAATCATCTTTCCGACGATATAATTTTTTTGAAAACTAGAGATTGTATGCTCAAGTTATGATTTTTTGAAAAATAGAGTAAATTTTGCTAGTAGACATGACTCTTCTGATTTGATTTCTTAAAAATGTACTCATTGCATACAAAAAATAATTGATACCCAAATAATATTTTGATGCTTCCAACAAAACCCAAAAAACATTTTTGAATCCAAAAAGCAAAACATACGATTTGCTAAACAAAATAAACTTTACCTACAAGGAAAATAGTTATGTGGACTATTTTGACAGCCATTTATACAAGGTCTACTCAATATCTATGAAATATAGTAGATACCCATATGGTATTTTGTGGTTTTGAACAAAGGACAAAAAACATTTTTTCTCAAAAATACATGAAAAAGATATTGGTCATTGTAGATACTCACAAGCCTTCAAAGATGCCCAAAAAAATGTTTTTGGTCTAATTTATCTCAAATCTGAGAAAGGGCTTGCAAATCAAGGCTCTGATACCTTGTTATATTTTCTAATAAACTCAATTAAACCAAGATCACCTACTAAACCTGTGATTAAGTTTACTTAGGTCCTAATTAGGTTTTGTAGGTGATTATAGAGCAAGATGAAAAACCCTAAAAGTAAAACCTAATTAGGACCTAAGTAAACTTAATAAAGTGTAATTAAATATTTAATTACACCAACAAATACAACAAATAATTTCACATAAAAATCATGTGATCTAACATCATCTGCATGTAAATGAGACATGCTCATCAAAATACACATAGTGTTGAACATAGAGCATATTTTAGTTAGGATTAGATAATATATGTCCCGTGAAAATTATACACCTAACGAGTAACCCTTAGCAAAATGTCACATGAGAAGTCAACATAGAAATACAACCATTTCATATTGTATCATCATGAGAGAGAATTAATCATCAAAGCACAAAGAGGAATCCATGGCGATATGTTACATTTGATACAAGGAATCAAAAAATAAAAAAATATCAAATATTAAACACTAGTGTAGAAGAACCAAACCCTAAGTACAAGCTCTAGGGAACTCAAGAATGTTGCCTTCGCCTAAGATGCAAAGAAATAAAATCACTCATTCACATATGTCCCAAGGTAAATGAAGAATTAATGCAATAATAATTAGTAAATTCCCTACTATAAATAGTCGGGGTTGTAACTATCTAAAATAAATGCACAAACTTACATAAATAAAATACAAGTACTTACCTCTCATTTGATGTTTCTCTAATTGTGATGGATGTTACCAGTTGATTTTCCATTGTACCAAAAAAGTAAGACTCGTTAGATGATAGCCTTGAGATAAAGTTATTTGTTTGTGGATCCAAATCAAGGACATAGATTTGAACTTCACTCACATATCCAAACCTCTCGATTGTGATTCTTCTACACCTACAAATAAATGTTCTCTTTGAGTATTTGCACTTGCATTAATAAACTAAGAGACACCAATCACTTGGTTTTAGGAGCACCCACTCCCTAATCTAAGCACCTACCCATATATCTAATGGCACCCACCAATCAGATTTATAATGCAAAGTATTACAATTTTATTACAATTCAATGTTGCAACTTATTTACAACTACACAATACCTTGTTGCAATCTCTTGCAACTCTATTATGCACCTCCCTCTCCTCTACAATCTGAATCTTTTTTTTATTAGATTGCAGGAATCGGGTAGCACGACCCCCTATAAACTGCAGTGCGCCTGGTAAACTTTTTAACGTGACCGGTGGCGCTGGCGCGACACACCCTCCGGTACCACGGGGGTGGGGGAGACTAGACCTCGTGACCAACGTCTTGCAACAGGAAAGATTTAGCCAACCGAGCTAGGGCCCCAACCCCTCTACAATCTGAATCTTAACCCATATTTAAATCTCTAATTTTATTTGGGTTCTACTCATCCATAATTAGTGCATTGATTGTCTACAACTCTCCTCACTCTATCTTCATCATCCACTCTCCAACACTAAGATAATTTTTTATTGTCTTCTCCTTTTGTTTGACTCCACCAATCTGCAATTAATGCCTCGATCCATGCACCATCTTTACAAATATTTTTATCAATATTTTTTGCTATCTTCCTCAAGAAGCTACCTCTTCATTGAGCCACACACTCTATGTATAGATTCGTTGAATCTGCAAATCATGGCAACCTTCAAAATCCTAAACCTATAATACATTAAATACATTCTCCAGTTTGTTCGATCTAATTTTGATCTCTGTCGAAATGGTGATCTATACTGCCGCACTATAGATCAAATACTCCATCAACTAGTCACAAGGGTAGGTAGATCATTTAATTCATATTCCCTATATCTTATCTAAATCTTATTTTTTGTCGCCTACATATCCGTGTCACCAACTATTTATCTTATCACTAATAAAAACTAGTAGTTGAGGTGGTTCAACCAATTGAATTTAATCACAAAGTCGAATTATTGTTCAAACCCTTGTTCATGCGGACTTATCCATTTGATATCTTCGCCTTTAAATTTTGACCGTCAATTTGTAGCTTTCACACTAGGAACCATCAATCTCCATTCATTACCCAGCTTTAAAACACAGTCATTTGATTATATTTATCTAAACATGTGGCATTGATCTTCGTCTCATCCCTCCTGCTTTACTCAAGCTTATCACATTCACACTTATGGTACCAAGATCAAATCCACGACGTGAAGAGCTATCGCGATCACCATCAGATCTTTTCCTCTTGATCTCCACCATCGATCATATAACCATCACGATCATATAGTGTATTGCTACATCACATAGGCCTTTGACTTCTATTTATGCAATGTGAATAGACATAGCAATCACCGTCGAATCATCCCCCTTCAGATATGCATCGTTGATCTGGGTTCCTTTGTATTCATACTCATCACATATTGTTGTCATACGCATCCTATTTTCACTATCGCAATGCATAGAACCCTCGAGATGCAGTAAAAGTTTGCGACTTGTCTTCAGTTGATGTCATGTTCCACTACCATTGCTCACCTTTAAATCTTGACCGTTAGATGAATGGTCCTTTAAAACTCCACCATCGATCTCCTTCGTAGCGACCACATATCACTGGGTCCCACGGAGACACATTTCACAAGCCCGCTATACTGTACGGCTTAACCGAATCCTCAACGGGGTAGCAGGAGGCTGAAATCTGTCATTTGACTATGCACCCGCCATACTGCAAGGTTGAGTCAAATCCTCAATGGGGCCCTAGGGCCTGCTATATTGCAGGGCTGGACCAACTCCTCAACGAGGCAACAGGAGGCTACCATCTATCACCTGTCAGAGTCGTGCAACTCACAACAACGATGTGAGTTGGCCTATCGTCCAACCATTTGACATCACCTCTCTTCCATGTCACACCTTCTGTAGCTTCATCCTTTATTTGGTCCAACCACGAGCACTGTCTGATCAGAAGGACTTGATCACAACTGTTGATCAAGTTCATCGCTAATATCCTTGGTCGATGCAATCATTTGTTGCCACCTATCATCATGACATCACCATCCACTAACTTTGTATGCCTTCCTATCGGGTCCCACCTGAAACACATCTTACACCATCTGATCATCATTGTTGAATCTACATCGTTGCCCGCTATCCCATAGGGCTTAGACAGATGTGTCACGGGCTGGTGGACACCGTCGATCTTCATTGGCATGATCACAGTCATTCATCGCATATCGAGCAAACCATAGGCAGAACTAAACATTAACTCATGATGCAAATAACCATAGTGATAGTCGTCAGATCTTCAACCATACAATACGCACTATTGATTTGCATAGGGAATCTTCACCAGATGAACCTAAAGTGCTAGCAAAGACAGTCAGTTGTACCAACAAACTCGAAGGCTTAAGTGATGACTTAAGCGACTAGCTACCCCTAGTAAGCAGTCAACAACAAAATAGAAAACCTGATGAGGACCAACAACTGCAAACCCTTAAAGTCTATTTGCAAACCCTAAACCTGTTCAAGAGCAAAGATAAATCATTTTTGAGCATATCACACATCCACTAGACCTGCAACTCACGTTTCTGAGATGCTCTCAAAAAACCCATGTCAAATATGCACTTTGTTTCACCTTTGTCTTCTGGAAGAACCCTCTGCAACAATATGTCAACATTTCATGACATTGTTGCAACATTGGAGAAACTTTGCAACATTTTCAAATACGTGTTCTTCTCTTCATCATTCTGCACCAACTCTTCTAGACATTGATCCTTTGATCTTCATGATATCCAAGCACACCACTGAACTACCCCTTGACATCAATGCCAACAATCTCTCTTACAGGATTAGTTCCATCTCTTCTCTAATCCCTCTTTTGACATCAATGACAACATTATGCCAACATACATTAGTGACAAGCTCATATCCATATCACAAATACAGTGGTGACGAGCTCATGTGTACATCACATTACAACCATGACTAGCACATGCATACATCACAAGTACATTAGTGACATGCTCATATGTACATCACATCACAATAGTGACTAGAAAACACATCCACCTTGGCTAACACACCTTTGCCCTTAGAGCATCCCAAGTAGAAAAGGAATGACGGTGCATTACACACTACACCGTGGGTCCCACCCTTTTCCTTGATCTTTTGCACCATCAGACAATAGGGAAGAGGATTCAATGGATCCCATACTACACTAAGGGTCCACCCTCAACCCAACAAGGCCAAATATACCATTTCCATATCAAGATATGCCAAAACTATTCTCTAAGGTCAATCCAACACTTACCTACCTATTCTTCATTAGAAACTATCTTCCCTATAGTCCATCGGATGACTAAGCAATCAAGGAGGGCCATCATTGGCATAGTATTCTCCTTGACTATTGTCAATCTTGAGCATCATAGTAATGTTCCTTGACTATAGTCAATCTCGAGCATCATAGTACTGCTCCTTGACTACTGTCAATCTCAAGCATCATAGTATTGCTCCTTGACTAATGTCAATCTTGAGCATCATATTACTACTCCTTGACTATTTTCAATCTTGAGCATCATAGTACTACTCCTTGACTCATGCTTAGCACTATAACTAGAAGAGAGGTTTCTAGTTACGAATTAGATCAAAATCGACTGATTTAGAATCTTATACAGAGTCACATTAGTTTGAGGTTAATTTTCACAATGCACAAATGAAATCACCTAGAACCAACACAAGATTAACTCAACTCGACATGTAATCACAACCAAGTAGTCAACATGTGACTAATTGGGAACAACCCCAAAATATGGGATTTATCCCCCTAGACCCTCCCCCTACATACTTGAGATCATAGAGGTATCCTTCACCCAAGGACTACCTACGTACCTGCTTCCAAACAAATCAAGTTGCATGTAGTTCTCCTCACAAGGTCTCTCAAAGGACCTACACAAAGGTTCCAATAACCAAGGTTTTGTTTCCCTTCAACTAATAATAGTTGACAATAGTTAGGAATCATAAGTAAGTTCACCATTTGGAAAACCATACCATAACACCTCCCTTAAAGATATGGATATCTTTAATCAAAATCTACGCAACATTATTCATAAACCAACTTGAGCATCCCAAGGTTTGTCTTATCAACATAGGGGCTAAGCTTATTACTCAACATGAAATT
Source organism: Sequoia sempervirens (assembly GCA_007258455.2). Taxonomy (NCBI): domain Eukaryota; kingdom Viridiplantae; phylum Streptophyta; class Pinopsida; order Cupressales; family Cupressaceae; genus Sequoia; species Sequoia sempervirens. The sequence goes on from VDFB02000003.1 coordinate 152,073,070, forward strand.
ACCTTGTTCACACAAATCCATTCTTTTATTCAAAATTCATATAAGAGATTCAACATAGAGGTTCTTATACTCAAGGGGTCAATAGTCATATAAAAAATACTTTACCCCATACCCAAATACCATTCTACAATTATATAGCATGTATTATTTTTCCATTAAGCAAGGAGGATAAAATGACATGAAATGAATTTATTATGCCTATTGCAACTACAATAGAATTTCCCAAATGATCACATAATTACATACATGATATCTTTTCAATATTGTTCAAGTTAAAAGATCATTTGTCATGCATTAAGCTATAAAGAATATCTTAATCGATGAGATATCATAGTATGATAGATTGTATACATATATTAATTTTGCACCATAACATCTGACCATCAACCTCTTACTATCTTAATTCTATCTTGACATATACATCTATCACATGTTGGATAGATCTTGGGAACATCACCTTGTGATTAAGTATGTGGGTACCGAGTGTTGATTATAACCATGATGATATCATGAGATTTCTTCCTATATGTAACAATCATTATAAAAGTTATGTACATGACAACTATGATATAGGCTATAATAATTGATGCATAACAAAGTATATTGAACTTCAATCTTTGACCAAAACTTAGACACAGCCACCTAAATCATTTCCAATATTTATAAGGACCTGCACTCAATCTCATACAGTATATGTAGGCCTATGGGTGAAGTAGGCCTCAAATATAACAAACAATAGAGGAAAACAAGAAACTTTGTGGATTTCTGCAATGAATCAACACCCTCTTGATGGTTACTCTTAATCCTACTTATGAAAAGTACATATATGTCCTTGTGGTTTATAAAATGATCATGATTCATTTACCATATACCTCTCATCAACTATAATCTTTAAAGGTTGGTGTAGAGATTTCTATATGTTCCCTTTTATAGCGTTTGAGGTCTCATCAGGGCGCTAGCTATTATGGAATCATAAAACACTTTCACCCATGAATGCTTTAATGTTTCTTCATTAACATTATAGCCATCAAACAATGAAACCTCTAAATTGGAAGAATAGTTATGTGTATGGAGATGGTAATTCATCCTCCTAACATCCAATCGGTATGCTTGCTTACCCAATCGATCTCCCTATTATTATTATTATTTATTATCTCATGTTTCCTTTTCAAGGTTTCTAGAGGCTACATTTTGATTCCTTCAAACCATAATAGAGTCTGCTTCTCCTTTATCAACTACTTCTACAAATCATCATAGGAAAATATAGGGTCGTCTCCACAATAAATCTCTTCTTAATTTACAAAATCTTTCATAACAAAATATAATTCATTAAATAATTATAAACTAATCTTTAACTGAAAATAATTCCAAATTACTTGTATATATGACACTATCGAATATAATATAAAGGTGCTATTAAGTTCTATGTTTTGAAGGGAGGGGATTTGTGAATATTCTTCTATCACCAAATGAGGCCTATAAATTTTATAAGCTTTAAAGTTGGAGGATAGTAAGCCAAACTTGACTATCCAACTTTGACTAGAATAAACCTCTATTTTCTCTAGGGTTGAGAGAAAATGGAACATTGATTGGGAGAAGCATTTTGGCCACCAAGTGACTGATTTGAAGGTTGTGCAGCTAAAAATTTACCAACACATTAGAAATATTTTTTGTATTAATGTAGGCATGTTAATTCACACCATCCAAGAGTTATAAAAACTAGGTGAAATTTTCCCAAGATAAATATCCTTTGATATGGCCTCCAAACCAAACAAGATAATTAATTTGATAGTGCATTCCAACATCAAGTAAGTGGTTAACCATCATAATGATAACATAAAATTAATAAAGATAATATAATGCAAATTAGGTCATTTATATGTATGGAAAGAAATAACAAAGCAACAATTCAATTAGCACATATATTCATTGTTTAATAATAACGAAGGAAGACTATACTTCAGGTAACCAATTCACAATATCCATATATATAAGGAAAAATGAAAGAATGAAGTCTTCCTTATCTGTTGTAGATGATTGGCTTCTTTTGAGGCTCATGGATTAAGATAGATATCCTTTCCTTAGCAATGCAATCTATGTAACAAACTCGTTGTGCCATCATTTGTGTCAAATACAATAATGTCAACCACACTTAATTCCAAATGGTCCTTGCTTCTTACGTCCTAAGGATTGTATGTGCCTCAAATTGCATGAAATCTCATCTTTAAGGGAGGTTGCGGGTCAATCTTCCCTCTACACACTATCCTTCCAATATGAGTATGTGAAAATCTTATATCCATTGTGATTTGATGCGCATCCATAACCATGTTCTGAAGCTCTCATGTTGGCATATGTATGGAGGAAGAAGGAAACGGCTTTGGAATCTAGCTTTGCACTTGCCAATCACCTTTGCTTCAGAGTTTTTAAAGCCTTTTTAACAAATCCATTTTGTTCATTTCCTAAAATATGTGCATTACATGAGACCATGTTTCCTTCTCCCTCTCCTTATGCCATTCTTAGCCTTCCTTCTCTCATGTGACCCCCTTCTTTTCCTTTCTCCTCTATGTGCCCCTTCTCTACCTTCCTCTTTTTCTATCCTCCTCACGCCCCTAATCCCACATCTTTTTATAAATAAAGTCTATGTGCTAATTATGGGGTCGTTAATGAGAAGAGGGGACACCATACTATAGCAATAAATTTTCTTTATTGACAGCACCAAAGGCCTCTTTGCTCCACATACATGCTCATACCTGAGCCATCCCTCTTGTCCTTTTGATAATGGCCCACATAGCAGGCCCATATACAACCTATATCTCATTAAATGCATCTTTTTCCATCCTCTTTTCTTACCGTGGAACCCATACATGTTTCATTACTCTCTCTTCGTCTACTGTTCTTTAGGCTTGATCGTGTAGGATGTGACAATGTTCAAAATGAGTTAAGGTTTGACCTTGTATACAACATCCTAACATGCAATTCAAAAATTTCACATTTCAAATCAACTTATAATGACTAATTGGAAAAGGGGAATATGAACCCAATTTAAAATTTGAATATCGATAGAATCGTTTAAGCAATGGTGGATCAAAACTAGGGTGTTGGATGGATAATATTATGGTTAAATCTAGACTCTAAGAATGAGATGAGTTGGAATGAAGCTAGGATCGGATTATTTGCCAACTTCCATATAAAAATGAATTGTTTTGCACAGTAATCATGCATTAAAGACAAACAAGTCTAAGTTCATCCAAAATGAAAAAGAAAAGTATGAAATATACGATTTTAACCATTATAGGACTCATATTTCCTAATAAGAATTTCCTACAATTTCCAAAAGCATGACCATGCCACATGCGAAACTAATTTTCTAGGAAGTATGGAACTCTATTTCTTTTAATAATTTTTCGTTCCAAGAGATTATATCACATTTGACAATAAAAAGGTAGGACAAGCCACTGTTTGGCACTTTCAATTAAGTGTGTTTGCTTTGACAAAAAGGGATTCACACAATTATCGATCTTAAGCTATGGGGAATATGTAAATCCAAATATTAAATTTAATTCATGAAAAGACAATCGTATATGTAATGATCTTGATAAAATGTTATTCAAACTTATCTAAGTACCTCAAAATGTTTGCCTATTGCGACATTATTTGTGTCCTAAAGTACGCTTTGATAGCTGAAAAAGCAATTAAAGTGGGTTTTGATTTGGTGACTTAGAAAGTTGTGCAAGAGAAGACATATAGTTGTGGTTGTTGGAGGTTTAAGAAAGCTTGTTGAGTGCTGTAGATTTGAATCCCTCCTATAGAGTATAGTATAGCGACCCATTGAGTAACTAGTGTATGTCATTATGACTGACAATGGTTGGTGTAAGACTTTCTCCCCCATCAATATGAGATTGATTCTCTTATTCAAGACATTATCTAGATTCAAATATGGTGTCTTGCTATGATCACTCTAGCTAACTCATATCAATAAGGATGAGAATAAAACACCATCAACTCAATCAAGAATTCATCAACGAGACTTGTAACTGTAAGTTTTAAAATCGCAAAATTACCACATATAGAAAGTTAGGTGGTTGCACCATCGCCAACGGCAATCGTGGATTTGACATGGCAGTTTTATCATTGCATGTGGCACTTTTGTCTTCTCTAACAATTTCACCTTGTCTTATCTGGTGGTTTCATTTTTGGGATTGCTTTAGCATGCATAATCAATTGGAGTGCTTTACTGCATGGAAGGGCATTCACAAATGGTCTATAGATAGGAGGCACAATTCCAATTATAATTACACGAGTGAGTGTGAGAAGTTTGGTTGTAGAGGAAGATCTGAAGTGCAGTGAGTGGTTTAAGCGAGCATGGTAATAGGATAAATACAATAGCATGTTTTATATCAGCTTTTTTGTTTTTGCTAAGGCAAGGAGATGGAATTGAGCTATTGCCTCTTCCAATTGGTGTTCACCACACTGGGGCTTCCAAAACAAAAATTGTGCCACATTTATTCCATTTCAGTTTCAGTAACTATGGTGTCTTCAATTTCAACTTAAGAGCATTGATTTTAACATAAATTGCATTATAACTACATCAATTCACACATGAATCAAGTGGAACAGCATTCTTAATTTCATAACTCAGATCAAACTCGTTAATGGTTTCTTTGATAGCTTAGATTTCAGATTGGGCCCTAAACATCCTCTCATTATCTTTTTCAGTCAGCCAAATCATTTGCATCTATTATGCAACTATGTCATTTCATCTTTGTGGAAATCAGGTCAATCTTGAGAGCTTCAAGGGTAACACTGTACTTGCTGCATGTCAAGTTCACATATTAGCATCACCATCACAAGCACTAGTCAACTATAATTTGATTTCCTAAATTTGGTAGCTATCATAGCCATCTCCAGGCATCGTTCATTTTATATAGTTCATTCCATTTATAGATATAATTCTAAAGGGATAAATGTGATGTCTCCTATTGAGATGAGTAGTTTATATTTGGTTTCACAACATAGTACACCATCCAGATCCGTTTAAATGGAACCAAACTGGCACAATCCACTACCCATATACGGCCCTTAATGCAAAATAAACTCTACAAATAGATCTTTGTTGCCTTGAAGGAGAGCCAATATTTGTAACATATTACACCAGAAAGTTGACTAGTATTATAATAGCAGTAATTATTTAATGACTTCCCATAATTTTAGTTCAATGGTAGATAACAGGCAGACAAATATTCTATATGCACCAATCGATTGATGGCTTAGATGTACAATCCACATATTAATGAGAGTGTCTCCAGTTCAAATTGCATGTTAACTACTAAAACCTGATCTTTCAAACTGAGTAATTATATATTTGTCATCTTTCAAGAAAGGCATTCACTTCTCATCTTTAGAAATATAAAAAAAATTAGAATCACTTAAAAATAATTAAACTGAGTAATTATATATTTGTCATCTTTTTCACATTTGTATGGAAGGCCGTCATTAAAAATTGTTACAAAATTCAAATCACTTTAGAATCACATTAATCCTTTCATTTCCTGAAGCCACTTCTGAAAATAATTTGCAGAGAAATATTTCTTCGGACTTCAAATAAATGAGTTTCCAAAGGTGTTCTATCAGGGCTTGGCATTTTGACAAAAGATCTATCTCCAAACGAGTCTGTCTTAAAGACCATATACATAGTGACCATGACACCCCAGGAGATGACCGTTGAATTGAAAATCATTGAACATCAATCCAATACCTCCATAAAGATGAGGCTCCATGCCTAACAGAAACTGATGTCAATGACCAGAAATACACAACTTTTTCATTTTATTTTTTCTTTACATTGAATCATGTTCACTGCAGAGTACATAAGAGAAGGACAGCCACATAGTTCAGTCACATATTCAATATATTACCATGATTTAATTGAATACTACGATAATTAAGATAATCAGCACTTGCACAAAAAAAAAATCACAAGGCATAACATATCACAGCCTTGACAGAATTCAAGGATGAAGTTAGTCTGAAATCAATCTTATCAGTGTAGAAACCTAATTTACTGAATTGCTTTAATTTACAACTAAGAAACTTAATAATATGAGCTTGAAGGCCTAAAAACTTTGCCTCCAAACTTATCCTTTTGTGGTTCCGTGACATAAATAATATTGGGTATGAAAATTGCCGATTAATAGTAGAGAGAAGCCCAATGTCAAAATTTTCAAATAGCAAGATTCAAGAAATAGTTTTGCTAAATGTATGATTTGATCTACAATCCCATGTAGAGATTCTTAACAATAAGTGTTACAGGTTATCACAAACAAAACTGCAATGAGAGGCACATTGTTGCCATCTCAAACTCTCTGTTCTTTCTCATCTCCACTTCTCTTTTAACTCTTTCTGTTCAGATAAGATCCATGTTACACCAATTGCTACCACAAGGGCAAGAATGGTTATGAGAAGAAGAGCATAATTAAAATCTTCTGTCAGAGAATCATATGTACGAGAAGGCGCTGTCCTTGTGTAGAAGAGATCAACCCCATATGCAAAAACTAAACTTGTAGACTCGAGGCTAGCAGGAATGGTCATGATGCCTCGCAAACCTTCCACTTGAAGTGAATGTGAAATATATGACTGAAAAATACATTAAATGTCAATACAAAGACCAAGCCTAGAAATCTCTGGCAGATAACGCAAATCAATTAATAATTGATATAGACTGTATGTTTGAGGAAATAAATTATAAGCTGGATGACACTCCAGCTAAGGGAAAAAATGAAAAAACACTAAGTTACTATGTGCAATATTAAGGTAGAATAAAACCAGAGAAAATATTTTTGGAATAAGCATATGGAGTAAGAATAGCAAGCACATTAAAGGAAAAAGGAACCACCTGGGGGAAAACTGGTATTGCATCAGCGAGGGGTAAAATACCATCTTCCCTCTCTGCAGGTGTAGGGTTTAAAGAACGACGAGGATCAAAGAAACGCTTGTCAAGTGCCAAAACCTGCAAACTCATCAAAATTGATATTCAGAATAACTTCCTGGTATATAAGTACTATAATCAAGAAAAGCTAGGAATTAAAGCAACTATACCAAGGTCAATACAAAAAATTTACTGACCTGATCACTGATTGTTCCAATAAGGACTTGCTTAGATGTTATACCCTTCGCAGTTGATGTTACTGCTATTGTTTTCACTGAGTGGCTGAAAAAATAACTTTGTAATTTCACCTCAACATCAACATAAGAATATGAGGAAATCGGGGCAGTAAGGTTATGGCGTCCAAGCATAAGGTCTATGACATTTTTAGTGTTCTGTAAAAATAAATCAGCATATCATATAAGCAAGGCTCAGTAAACCAGGCAAACACAATGTCAGATAAACCTTAACTACCTGAAATAATTGCAGACACCACCTCAAACTAAAAGTCTAACATGCTATGACGAGCCAGAATTTGGAGACCAACATAAAATAAGAGAACTACTATATTAATAAACCTCTTGGTGAGATACAATAAGCATCAAAATCATACCGCACGAGATTGATCATATATTTCAATGACTGACATTTCATACCGATGGGCCTTGAGATTAAAATAGTGGTAGACCACCCAGTTTTCACTGAAGACCTTCAAACATCAAAAACAGGGGTAAAGTTGCCAGCCTTGAGAACAGATCACTAAATCTACAGATAATATTTGTGCAATTGTAAAAATAGAACAAAATCAAAACATATTATGCAGATATCCTGTCATAAATTTCTGAACATGAAACAGAATCTTCTAAATAAAATCTTCATTTCTACGTACTGCATGAACAGGTCCTTGCATTCCTTGGTGAGTAACTCGATATAGTACTCGTCCAGTGACTGTATCTATTAGATAGGCCACCAACCAAGCCTCCTCTGGTGTGACTGACCCTACAGAACCAGCTGCTTTAGGTGCAACAGTAGCAACAAACAGCGTGTTCTTGCTGACATGTTTGTACAATACCTCCTGATCAGTTAGCACTTTAGCTTGTGTGTGAACCACCTGCCAAACAAATCGTGCTTAGATAGAAATATATAGAGTGGCCTCTAGCAAGATCAAACACGCCCAGCAAAAAAAACAAAGTCACATTCTACATGCCCTTCAGCTAATGGTTGGAATATGAAAGAAGAATAACCTCATCTGACTTCTTAGTTGCAGTGGCCAGAATTTTCTCTGAATCATGGGGGAATAATATAGACCACAGTTCTCTAGTTTTAAAGCAATAATCCTTAAACTCATCTTGCATGTCATGGTCATCAATACCATAGCCGCGAATTGATCCTTTTTCCACATCAACAAAATATACATAGATATCTGACTTCTGCTTAAGAAAAATGGACAATGCTTCAGAAGTTCTAGGAAACAAGTGCACCCTTGCATTATTATCAACCAAAAGATGTAGTCGTCGCTCAGTTGAGTCTGTCATTGGCAGAGGAATTACTTGAGATATAGAATAAGATAGCCTATATGACTCCAGCTCTTTCCCAGTGTGAGAATCCACAAATGAGATAATTCCCAAAGCATTAGATCCTACACCACATTTCCCAACTATTAGAACCACAGGGTTCTCATCTAAAGCATGTTGATGAGGGACCTGCCATGGAAAACTTTTCACCACTGAAGGAGCTTGACATTCTTCTGACTTTCGGAAAGCAGGCAGCAAGAGCGACCATACTATGCGACCGTCTCCGCTGTGAAGGGCCAAAAGTTTTCCTGCTTTTGTTAATACTACTAATAATTTCCGAAATCCATTATGATCCCTGGTCAGTTTTGATTTCTCTGCATTATTCAACCTCATTTCCTGTAGAACAGCTACATCATCAACACTTGCAAGCATCAATGTTGCCTTCAATTTCAGCAGATGGCCCTTTTATAAACCAGCAATAAAGAACGTGTCAATATAGTATTTGAACACAAGTCAGAACACTAAATAAGTAGAAAATAAAGGAAAGCTAATTAATTTTATCTTACCTTCAACCACTTAAACAAGTTATGCTCTACTTCAGCAACTGAGACACCATCTCTCTCTAGAGGTAATTCTGCGGTAGTTGTATCTATGATAGAAGCAAGTCCATCCTCTCTGCTCCAGACAACCTCACCCTGCTGCAACAAAGCAAGAGAATGGTCTTCTGCAACTACTAAGGCCCTAAACCCGTGAGACTTATCTGTACGAATATAAGTATTGATAAAAACCTTTTTAATAAATCCTCTTTGGGAATCTTGAACTATAGTTTCCCTCAAGACTTCACTTTTTTCATCACTATCAAGTAGAATAGTAAGAGAAACCTTGTTATTTTCTAGATGTCCCACCACTGCAAAAGCTTGCTGCCCTGCTGATAAAGGTAGGCCATCACTAATAATGGCCGGTTCACTAACTTTCTCAACTAAATGTAGCTCACTACAAGAATTTCCAATTTTTATCAGTAAAATATGTGACTCAACTCTCAATGCAAAAGCATCTGTGAACTTTAATGGAAGGAGTTGTGCATCAAATGAAGAATCTTCAAAAATAGTAGCAATAGCTGTCTGATGTAGCACCAGCTCTCCCTTTGCAATATTACTTGTAACAATAGTTGATCTTGCAGAATCTAGTGCAACCAATGTATTCTTTGTCACAATTAATTTATCTAACGACAAATCTCTAGGAAAGGTTGCCACTTCATGTTTCATTATTTGTCCATTCAAGGGATTTACCATCCACGAAGCAACAGCCGATTTTCCAATAAATCCTACTGCATAAATACTTTCTCTATCGGGAGAGAAAGAAATACTTTCAATGCTGACTTCAGCTTCCTCACTGCCACAAAACATACACAGTTGCATTATTATGGAAGCAGTTGTAAAAATCGTAAAACCACTAAATTATTTCTTATCTTGTAAAACTATACATAAGATCATTCTACAAGCAGAAAATACCCACACACAATGTCCTTCTGTGAACTAATTTGTGACAATTCTCTCAAAGTTAAATCCTAATTCTAAGTTACTGGTACGCCCATTTATGGCCTTGGGTACGATATGGGTACGAGTAACGGTACGGAAACGGTTCAGAAACGTCCAGGGTACGATTCTCTGACTGTGGAAACGACCAGGAAACGAAAGTGTGACTGTGGGTACAAAATTTTGTTTCTGGTTCGAACCTGGACAGAATCCACGTCAACTTTTTTGGATATTATCTGATTTTTTCCCTTCAAAGGCTGTATATTGTGATTTTTTTTCTCATTTCAACTTTGTTCACATTTTTCTTCAACAAAACAGATTGTTTTTTAGGGTTTCTCAAGTGTCGAATATTTTTGATATCTTTAGGATGGCTGTGATATTTGATGAAGAGTAGCTGAGTCAAATTAGGCATGAGTAAAATGTTGGAGATTCAACATCAGAAACTGTACTATATTCCTTTATGGGATTGTTTTGTGCTCTTTGTAAACTTTGCATCTTGTGTGATGGTGATGTTAAGGGCAGATCTGTTTATTCATTGCTTCGTTAGAATTTATAATTGGGACTTGGAAGATATCATTGTTTGGGAGGAAATATGACCATAGTCTATTTGGCTTCCCTAAACTTTTGAGTGCAGATTCTGATGTTCTCAGTGGAAGTAAGGCGTGAACTATGCCAGTATCCTTGCACATCTCTTCGGAAAGATGTTCTGATGGTGTTACTAGTAATATAGAATGTTCTAAGCACCATAGAAACCAGATCTCTGTTGTAAGTGATGGTTTAGGATATTGAGATGGCAATGTATTTGGTCTTCATGAGAAACAGGTTGCCTTGCTATTTCTCCTTTCTACTGATTCACAACATTGAACCATGGCATGAGGATTGAATAAAAATGTACTGGCTTTACATCAGATTGGGAGTATGAATGCCCTTGCATTGTATTATTAAATTGCTAAGTTACCGGATTCGCTAGTAAAGGCCCCGGGTACGATTCGGGTTCGGTCCGGGTTCGAAATTCGGGTCCGGTTCGGGTCAGATTCGCCCTGGGTTCGATTTTTTGACTGTGGGTTCGACAGGGTTCGAAACCTTGACTGTGGGTTTCGATCAGGGTTCGAAAACCTGACTGTGGGTTCGAAAAGTGTGAAAATTTTTGTGTGTGGAAGTCAAACGTAAGCCAATTTTGCAATTCTCAGTTCTTGCATACTCGATCTTATGGACTTATTCCTTCCTAGCACATATTATGAATATTTCTCATTTGGTGCAGAAGATAAATTCCTCATTTTTGAACCACTGATAGCAAAGAGATTCACAATAAGACTTTACTAATTTATAATTATATGACACTGTTAAGTGAATTGAACTTGTCTTTTGCTCAATAAATGAAAGGAAAAACTACTTATGACATTAGTAAATTCAATTTTTATGCATGCTATTAAAAATCCTTTTACAAATTTTTGTATGTTTCGTTGTTTGGAAAATTTGCCAAGTCTGAGTTTTTAAAACATTTTAGGTCCGTCAGATTTTGAACTATGATCTATATTCCTCCTCTCCTAGGTTCTTCACCTTATATAGGCACATGATATTTGAGCCCTTGAATGTAAATGAGGACAATTACCTGGTAGACACATCAATGGTTATAGTTACAAAGGAGATGTAGGTTTGAGATAACGCATTGAAACAAATTCCTTGCACTTCTTAAAATGAACATTTTCCTGGAAACTTTTCATGATATGTTGGGGAAGAACTTGAAATGGGTAAAATTTACTTGTGTTGACAGGACATTATAACAAAATCAGCTGCAAGCTTTGATTTTATAATGTCCTTGATAAGAAGTCTCTCTGCAAATTCTTCAGTTGGCAGAAGAAATCATTGTGCCAAAACCCCCACAGCCTCACACTCAATGAAAAAAGGGATCTCAAACTGCTAACGAGGAACAACTCATTCACTTCTAGTTCTGGGCATGAATGTTCAATGCATCCATCTTCACCATGCTGGGCAATCAGCGGACTGCTCATTTCTGTGGCCTTTTTATGATCTTTAGCATTGGAACACTACTCCATACTTCTCTTGTCTAGACTATAAAGTATAAAGGATTGAAAATTCTTAATTTGATGCAATGATAGTCCTGAGATGAGAATTTATATAACCATGCCTATTTTGAAACTTCACATCTAATACTGCATCAACAAGAACTTACGAATTCTGTTCCAAACTTCCAAGGCAAGGACACCCAAAAAATCTCTCAGATTCTTCTACGATCTGCAAGAAAAAGGTTTTGGCTCTTTCACAATGTAAATACTAAATAATTATGTAACACTGTTTTCTTGTTTGCCTTCCACACAGAAAAATGTTCACACTTTTCAGACTGATCAATGATCAATAATGGCTGATTGTAAACACTTGACACTTTTATGTTTGAACTTTAATTTATAATTTTATTTTTATATCATGACATTCGAGTATCACTAATATTTTAATGTTTGACTATGAAAGTGGTGGTGTATTTTTGCTATGTTATTTGACTATTAATATGGTGGTATATTCTGAACTTAATTACTGCTGCAAATATGTATATATTTCTGATTTTTATATGTTTTTGTATTACCGAACCCAAAACGAACCCAACCCCAAAAAAAAAATTTCCCGAACCGGCGAACCGGGTTCTCGAACCCGAACCCGAACCCAAAACCGAACCGGTAACTTAGTTAAATTGACTATGAAAGTGGTGGTGTATTTTTGCTATGTTATTTGACTATTAATATGGTGGTGTATTTTCAACTTAATTACTACTGCAAATATGTATATATTTCTGATTTTTATATGTTTTTGTATTAACGTACTGTTGGCGTAACAACTAACACCTCTGGAGTACAAGTTGTTATGAACAGCCTATGCACACTACGCAATGAGTGCTCTTCGAATTATGGAGGGGAAGCTCCCTCGATGTACTTTGACAAATATACTTTGCAAAGGAAAAATAAGCTGAAACTACTTCCTGTCTTTTTGTTTCAGCTGCTAGAGGCACAAGACTTTCTTGAAAGAACTTTTACGTTGCAGCTGAGTTTTCTCTGGTTTTGCAAATCAACTAAACTACAACTTATATCTATCCAATCTCCTCAGGGAAACAGAGCAAGAGGAAACGGAGCAAGGTTTGACTATCTGACGATAAGCGGGTTTAGACTCTCTACTTGAAGGCAAGGTGGGCACAACTATCATCTCAATCTAAACCAACTTATTGGGCACAACAGATTTAAGAATTTACCAAGACGATCTTATGGAACCCTAGGTGGTGTAACACTCGATCGAATCAGCAAAGCCTTCACAAAACAGCCTTTATCTTTATAATCTCACGAAACCCTAGGTGGTATAACCTTCAATTATATTGATAAAGATTCACAAAACAGATTTATTGCTGCAACTTCTCGAAACCCTAGGTGGTATAACGATCGATCACAACAGTAAATTAACACAAAACAGCCTTATCACTTTAATCTTTTGGAACCCTAGGTGGTATAACAATTGATTTCAATGATAAAGATGTTCAAACAGATATATCTAATCTATGGAAAGAATTCAGCATCACAATCTTTCGAAACCCTAGGTGGTATAACAATCAATTGCAATAGTGAAGACACATGAACAAATACGAAGAAGAGTAATATTGAGGGCAAGGTGGGCACAGCATATATTCCTCTCTCAAGCAAAAGTTATTTACAAATGAGCGTAAGCTCTTATTTATATACATCAAGGTGTAGGGAACCCTAAAATCACCTTGTGTCATCTATAGTTCTTGCAATGCATGCAAGCAATGCGCCTAACCCTAATTAAGCAAACTATACAGTTAACTGGGCAACTACCCTCAGTTTAACTGAAACATCTAATCTAAAAATGGACAATTGTGCGAGCATGCACGTCCTTATTAAAACAAGTTAACTGGAAGACTATCATCAGCTAACGAAAACCCTAAATACAACTCCAAGTGAACAAGGCGATTCTCAGAATAGGTATGCATGTGATGACAACCCCGAGTTAACTGAAAAGGGTAACATCCAGTTTAACTCGTGTGTGTGAAGTCTATTCTGAGAAGTGGGAACTGAAGTTCACTGTGTGTGATCTCGAGCAA